>JASANE010022154.1:0-59518 GCA_030248225.1 Trileptium ribeirensis | reverse complement strand
CTGTAAGCCACTGATGATTGTAGTATAATTATCATCAGAAATCAGAATCTGAATCATCATTCATTGTTACAATGTGTTATCACACTTTTGCGATCTGATAATAAAGTAGTTTTTTTTAATTACGGCATGTCTTCAATGTTTCATTTCTACTCGACATGCTATTTCTGTGAATTTGTCTTGCCACCGTGTTAATGATTTTTGTATCGTGCTTTTTTACTTAACAACATTTCAGTTAATTTTTAATCGTTATGCGTGACTAAACTTAATGTGATCCCACTAACCATTCTGATTTGTAAAACCCGACGCGCAATCCACATACATTGTTATGGAACAAATAGGAAATTCGATTTGTTACACTACTAGTGAAGTCTTAACGATTTTCAGTTAGATAACTACAGTTAAATAACATTTTATACCTTTGAATTCGGAATCGTCTCTGGTCGCCAACAAATTTAATATAACGGTGGCGTCTCAACCGAAATGGTCCTATTACTTATGAATAAATGTTCGCGAATAAAGGCATTGTGAAATCAAGCCCCGCAAACTAATTTTCGCGAATAAATGTGATGTTTTTGAACAGAAATGGGCTTTTTTGACCTATACCAAAATGCTCGAGACACCATTTTTTCAAAAAACAAAATAGGATGGTAAGTGGGATCATTTTAATTTTAGTCGTGCATTAAATTTTTGCGTTCAAATATTTAGCAAAATTCAAAATTGCGCATTTCTTTATTGTTTTATTACTTCACTATATGTTCTCGTATTTTGATATTTGTGAATTGGTCTTGCCACAGAACTCTTCGTTATCGTACTTTGCTGTGTAGTATGTACATGCTTTGCCACCCAAATATAAGAAGTTACCAGGTAGGAGAGATGTTAACGTTAGTGCGACAGATACGAAAATCAACATTCAGCGCTGCTAAAAATAGCTGTATACGGGTCTTTCAATGGAAAGTTCTTCCGAAATTGCATATATTATAGGAAAATATATATGCACCAACGAAAAGAAATTTCGTAACCATGGGCGTTTAATAAATCAGTTATAGATTATGGATACAATAGTTACATATGCGGTTGTTTATACATGCAAAATTTACGAAGCTATGCAATTTCTATAACAGTGGTATGTGTCGCGATGCTTGTAGTTATTCATAATAAAAAATTCTGCGGAGTATAAATTAATGTATTAACGTTACGGAGCACGAACAGGCTATGTTTGTAGTTTACTACGGGCTTTCAGTAATATCTGGGCTAATGTTTGCATTTCAGTTTGGGCCGCACCGTTAAATGGAACTGCAATCCTGACTGACCAGTAGATTCTATTCCTGTCCACTCATGTAGTACACCAGATCAGCATATGTGCTCTAGTACTTAATAAGCCAAAACTATATCTTGTAAATTGCCAGCTGGGATTCAATCATGAGTCGAACCGAAGACCCTTTAATACAGAACAGTGGATTATAATCAGACAAATTATTATTACGTGGCCAGTGAGAATTGGGTTTTTATGTTTCACTTTTTGCAATATATTTTGTGTAGGCTGCTTATGGCCGCCGGTCCGTCTTATTCGGCTCAGATCTATAAAATTGAACCAAGCAAGCGTGAAAGTTGCCTAACTATGTACTACAACGTGACCAAACACTGAGCATACACTACAATCTTTGCTGACACACTTTGACTGCACTTTCATATTTGGTCACACCACGCGAAGTGTAGACGTCTGTGCCGCTTCAAACTGCATCGCCTTACGCTTCAATATATCATATATTCTCATCTACACATATACACACGACGTTTAAACAACGCATGTTTATATTGTACAAATAAATAAATGTACATATTTGTAGTACATAACAGTGTCAAGAGATAAGTTAATGCTCGCAAAAATAAATAAATTTACATATTTGTAAAAAAATTTATAGTGCTCGTGCACAGGTATTTTAATTCACACATAAAAATAAATATACATATTTGTAAGGACTGTTTATTCAGTGAATAACTATTTATTTATCGGCTTGGTTTAATTTTTACGATTGAATAGGAATAACAATAGTTGGAGATAATATCTTAAATTAGGGAGCGTATATAAACAATGATGATTGATGACTAAATATAGCAAAATATACAAATAACTTTATTTAATTTGAGACTATCGCACTAGATCCGACATAGTGTTTGCGTTTATCCGCGGGTCTGTTCGGGTTGCGGTTGAAACGATTGGCGTATTGTGGACTATATTGGCAACACGGCCGGTGCCATATTCAGTCAGAATATATATACTTATGTGTTTGGCGTGGGGTACAGACCGTTGCCCATCAGATAGTTACCCTCTAGGACAGTTGAACACCCGGACACTTTCCCTCTAGACAGTTGCCCAACCGGAAAGCTGCCAATCTCGACAGATGTACACAGGGTATTTAACCACCGAGCTAGTGTTCAACCTGACACGATGTACGTGCGAGCAACCAAAGTTTACAAATGATTTGACACTACCTTTTAGGCGGTTTTAATAATCTTTGGCTAACGTATTATAATATGAACACGAAGATGTTGATACGCGAGGTACAAGGAGACTAGTCTTCCACGTTTTCCGCTCTTATTTGAGATGGCCCACTGTAGTAATTTTAAACCTACAGGGTGCTTCAATACACTTTTCACTAATCCAATGGTGCAAGGGCATGAAATTATTTTCGATAGCAATTAACAAACGAAGTCGAAAATTTGTTAGTAAGATGAACCAGGAGGAACCGAAAAATGCCAGTCGACCGGGAATGGATATTCTGTTTCAGTACAATTAATTTCACATACAAGGAAATTTCTTTCTACTGAAATGAAGCGTTGCGCCTAGCGGTGATTCCAACAAAATATATGGTAAAATACAGTCTAGTACGTGAATACAATTTACCTATAATTTTAACGTCACATTGCATATACCGCATAGTAGTTAAGTATAGCACAAGCCGCAAGAAAAGTGTACAGAATATGCCATTATACTTAGATTTACATGTATGAGCTCCTAAGTGTTTGCAGGGAGTTTGGCTCAATTTATTTATCGACATTAAAGGCTGATATTTCGTGAAAGCTTTGGGATTTGTACGCACTTTTAGTTTTATATGCTAATGTCAATGTAATATTTGGTATTGTACGGTTATTTTCAACGGAATCGTAATTACCATTATATTTAACAGGGTGATTTTTGAAATATTTGGTAATATATTAGTCTGTGTTGATATCAGAAGCATTCTGGAGCTACCATTTTCCGCAGATAACAATATTGTAGAAGGAAGACTCATTCTTATCGGTTTAATTAGTTTAGTAATTTTCATTGGAATGATTTGCTGTGATTTTTGAATTGTTTGACAGACCTATTACTCTAGATTAATATCGGAATCGACTTTGGGATAAGCATGTGCAAATGTATTGCACCAATTTTCACAGATAACGTTTTTGTAGATGGAAGACAAACTTTGGTTTCAACCCATCGATTCGATTAGATTAATATTTTTTATTGGAATTATTTGCTGTGATGTTTGTAATACACGGTAAAAGTATTAATCTGGGTTGATATCAGAAACAACTTTTAGGTTAGCGTGTATAAACATACTGGGTCAAATTTCATATATAACGTTTTGTAGAAGGAAGATAAAAGCTTTCTTCCATCGGTTCGGTTAACTAAATCATTATTTATTGGAATTATTTTCCCTGGTACTGAATATTTTGTAAACCCTGATATGGGTTGATATTACTAGCGACTTTGGGGCCAGCGGTGTAAATGCACTCCGCCAATTTTCAAAGATAAGGTTTTTATAGAAGGAAGACAAACTTAGGTTTGTTCATATCAGTTCGATAAGTTTAATAATTTTTTATTGGAATGATTTACCTCTGTTTTTGAAATATTTCGTAAATATATAAATCCAGGTTGATATGAGAAGCGCTTTTAAGACAAGTGCATGTAAACGTACTGGGCCAAACACACCGTTTTGCGATTGATATCAAACAATTTCGCGTTCATGAAAATTCAAGCAAAACTACTGAAATTTCTGAGAACGAAAATTTGTCGAATTTGAATTTGTTCGCGAACACCAAGAGCTAAACTATGACATCGTTTTGTTCTTGACGTCACTATTACGCAAATTTAACTCCAAACAAAGAATAATCCGAATTCGAAAGTATATAGGATTTAGGGAACCAAATTTTTGCAAATTCAAAGTCGGAAAAATTCTTTTCGCGCGCAAAGGTAGACTTTCTAGTACTTGGATTTGATTTTGTCAATTTTCGGCTAGCGAATAACTAAACAAAATTCGGCGTGCTTTTCGGTCACAGGTCTTTTCGATTCGATATCGGTCATAGCATGGTAGTTAGGGTTACGGTAAGTTTATTAGCGCATGACACTGAATGACTACTGTTGCTGTACTTTCAACTGTGCTCAGCACTCGTATTGTAAAAAACCGTTGGAAATCACAAAAACAAGCTGCGTATCAATTCCACTACATGATCTAATTTTGGGTCGAGGAACGATACCTCAAACCCCATAACTCTAGAACCGGGACCGTAATCGAACAACTAAAAAGAGGCATCGGAATTTCTCATTTTACTATGAAATAAAACCAATCAGGGAAAAAATTCAAAAGATAAGATAAAAATAACCTTGCTTCCGAGAAGGGTACTAAAATGAGGTTAAAACCATCAATTTGACCTCTGTCCCCTTATCCATGGAACCATGGGTCACAGAGCAAAACTAGCACAGGCAATTAGTTTCCCATGCCCGAAAACCGCCAGATAAAACTTATCAGCCGCCCAGGTTGTCAGAACAAATTTTCAAATTTTGGCGTCATACCCCGTACTTCAAACTTTATAAATCCAGAACCGGAGACTTAATGGAGTAACAAAAAAGAGGCATCGGCATTTATCATTTTACTATGAAATAAAACCACAGAGGAAAAAATTCGAAAGATAAGATAAAAATAACCTTGCTTCCGTGAAGGTTACTGAAATGGGGTAAAATGGCGCCAAAAACCCACATTTTGACTCCCGACCCTAAATCAAAAAACTCTCGGGGATGTACATGGTAAATATCGCGCTTCAAATGAGTCCAAGATCATAAAAACCGGTTAAGTCGTTCCCAAATTATGGCCGATCACACAAACACAGACGAAATTTAGAAGATTTCAGTGCTGCAACACATAATCTCCACTAGGTTTCACTACGTTCTGACAATTCTTATTTAGGTTTAAAATTGAAGAAACCTTTGCTCTCCATAGTTACGGAAAGAATAGGTCGCAGAATTAACGGCAACATACTTGTGAAATACATGGACACGTCTGCTGGACTTTCTGGATAAAACGAATACGATGCTGACAGTTCAAACGTTCCTATGAACTCTAGTTATGCATGCGGCGGTTACATTAGGGACTGTGTGTTTACACGACGATAAGCTAAGTCATTTTTTAGTGGTACGATTAAGCAACAAACTTCAGAATAGGATCTTTAGTGTTCAACATCTGGAAAAATAAAGACGATTCATTACCTGCTGTGAATGCACATAGCTTTAGAGGGGTTGCTATATCTACAAGTCCAGTAGTTCAATTATCTGCTTATCTTTACCATTCATTGTTTCGTGGGCATCATTCTAATATTATGTGAGCATATATTTGATGTTTGGTGCACTACGTTGCATATACTGCAGTCATTAGCGAGAACAGCTACATGACAACGAGAATTAGCGAATGACTTGAGTTTCACTGGGCATGAAAACTATGGCTGATGTGAGTTGGTAAACAAAGATGTCCAACTAACAATACCGCATTTTCCTCTTGATATTTCCAGATATTTATTGGTTGCAGACGAAGTTGGTCATGACAGAATTTAGCTTCAGCCTATCGAAATATTAATTTTGTGTTCACATAAACTCATCCATATCAGACTTATCCATACAAAAACAGTCCAACCACAATCGCTTTTACGCTGTGTGTGAACTATGTGTTCATATTTTTTCATATTTATCACCTTTGTTTATAATTTTGAGCTTTTAAAGGCATATTTTCTGCAAGATATGAGATCTTGTGAAGCTATTCGGCGCCAAGCTGAGATTTAAACTATCGAATCTATGTCGATCTCAACTTTTTACGTAGGGATTTCTAAGTTAGTAAAATAAAATTTTACCAATCAGACCCGCGCTTAGTTGGTGTGAGGGCCCTAAGCCTTGTCAGCGAGTCACCCCAAAACAAACAATTTTGCTGAGGTCTTTCCAAACCGCGTCAGTAAACCACCTCTTCAAACCATGTGAGGGAGGCATTGTGAATTTGTTTGCTGCTGTTTGTGTGTTTGCGCTAGTATACTCTTATACTTTGCTTAGAATGTCAAAATAGCAAAATCGTATTTTAATGAGCCACTCATTGGTAATAGTCTGAAACACTCCAATGTCCAATATTATACAATTTCGACATTATTTCAGCGTGGTGTGAGACACTCTTCAAGTTGGAGCCCATCTCCTCCCTCGCTTGAGCGTGATAGAGGCCCTGGGCGTTTCACTCTCGCGCCAAGTTTTATGTTCCAATGTTGAATAAAAGTCTAAAGTCAGCTAATACTGAAAGTTACAAGCTTGATGAACTTGTGGTTTTATTGCAAAGCATTGTTTCAGCATTTTGTTTATGATTGTTGGTATTACCGAATAAACTGGTCTGTTTTCAGGCATGTGTTGGAGCGTAATACACTCAAGAAGTAATTTGATTTTTCCGTAGTCCTTTTACACATGAATTAATGGGTATTTCATGTAATGTTAAAAGCCTTTGAATCACCAATTGAACCGCTGTCGTTTCGAACCTAGCACGCTAACCAATACGGATTCTCTATATCGCGTGTTTTGTCACGTACGACTAGCGGAAAATCTCAGACATTATCGCAATGACGCTCACTATAGTGCTGTTCTTCTTACGAATTTTCAATGGTGCAAACCAATTTTCCTTAAATCGAACGTTTTATCATGTAGGACTAGCGAAAAATGCTATCAGACGATATCATGATCACGGTTGTTTAGCGATATTGATGCTACTATGTAAAAATTTTTGTTTTGGAAACACCAGTATACACCCCACTTCCAACAATACGAAAGAATTATTCTGTGATTTCGCAAATCCAACAGTACAACGCTTAAACTATAATACTAATCAATGCGACGATAAGGTTAAAAATTTCGTAACGGCTTTTCAAAATATTTTGATATCTACTGGAAATTCTGACTAAAATCTGTGTTACCTTTAATGTAAGGGCTATAATCGCGTAAAACATTTCTGTTTTTCAATTCTGAGTTATACCTCCTTACCGAATGTTGAATTTCCTATCTTGTGCAATATAGCACAATCTAAGGAACAGTATAAACAATTATTAACGGTATTACCTACACCATCGAAAAAAAATACTATTACTGCATATGGACGCATACACCGCGAATAAAATATTGTAGCTAGGCTAGCTACCGTACTTAATTTGATGGTGTCCCGTACACCATCACTTCGTTAATACTGTGTTGGTATACGCAGTATACTATTACATAGTATGCTCTAGGCTAATGGTAGACAAAACTTCCACACGCCGGGCAACTTTTAACGTAAACGCCGCATAAATATAATTGTAGGGCCTGGCTTGGCCCAAAAATGTCACAATGACTAATCGTGGCTAGACAAGCTGGAGCCGTGGCAGACAGTCACGAAATCCGGCGCTGCTGCGCACCTATTAAGGTAAACGATGCATAACATCGATTATGTTTTATAAATTTGTTGTATCTCCGAGTGTGTGAATGAAAAAACAAAGACGACGGGACTTGAAGTAAACGTTTATTAACACACAAACACGGAAAACAGGAATGGAGTTGAATGAAACAAACGTAACAAATGCACTGAAATAAGGCATACGTTACTGTTTCGACATTAGCTTTTGTGTACTCATGGAACATTCTCGAATATGTGATCATGTGATCGAACGTTCTGGAAGATTCTACAATTGTCGTCATAAAAGGTTCTGGAAGGTTCTGGGAATGACGTTATGGAATGTTCTAGAAGTTTCTAAACTTTGCGGAATGTTCGCTAATTGTCGATCGCCATAACAATATTGTAATATTAGTGCTATTTTTGAAAAACACAATTCAGTTAATCCAATGATGTTGTATGTTATAATATAGTGCTTTGGGCAGTAGTAAACTGAAAAGGTTGAACGTTATTAAAATCGATCCACGCAAGTATCTTGGTATAAATTAAGTAACCTCAAAACAGAGAGTCAGGGTAACAAGCCGATTTTATGCACACATCTTCACACAGCTGCAACAATGGAAGCGAATTCGTAGTTCGATAACTGACTTTTGTGTGAACAGGCTGACGTGAGGATCTAAAAACGACCATGAATTTATAGCTTTCTCGGGACGCTCCGTTGTTCCACGATAACTAGTCGAGTTTGGTTGACCAACGTGATATAAAACAATTAAAGCGTACGGAATTCTTCAAAATCACACTCATGTGCCGGAACAATTATAGGTCAAAACAGCATTGATCCAAACTGTGAGGACTCCTGTCAAACGGTTGGTGTAGCATGGGAATTTTTCAAAATCACACTCATGTGCCGGAACAATTATAGGTCAAAACAGCATTGATCCAAACTGTGAGGACTCCTGTCAAACGGTTGGTGTAGCATGGGAATTTTTCAAAATCACACTCATGTGCCGGAATAATTATAGGTCATAACAGTATTGATCCAAACTGCGAGGACTCCTGTCAAACGGTTGGTGTAGCATGGGAATTTTTCAAAATCACACTCATGTGCCGGAATAATTATAGGTCAAAACAGTATTGAACCAAACTGTGAGGACTCCTGTCAAACGGTTGGTGTAGCATGGGAATTTTTCAAAATCACACTCATGTGCCGGAATAATTATAGGTCAAAACAGTATTGAACCAAACTGTGAGGACTCCTGTCAAACGGTTGGTGTAGCATGGGAATTTTTCAAAATCACACTCATGTGCCGGAATAATTATAGGTCAAAACAGTATTGAACCAAACTGTGAGGACTCCTGTCAAACGGTTGGTGTAGCATGGGAATTTTTCAAAATCACACTCATGTGCCGGAATAATTATAGGTCAAAACAGTATTGATCCAAACTGTGAGGACTCCTGTCAAACGGTTGGTGTAGCATGGGAATTTTTCAAAATCACACTCATGTGCCGGAATAATTATAGGTCAAAACAGTATTGATCCAAACTGCGAGGACTCCTGTCAAACGGTTGGTGTAGCATGTTAAATATTTAAACGCAGTTACTTTGTCTATACCGTTCAGGTACCAACTGAGTAAAGTTAAAAAGACAGAATTTGCCTGGAAATTATAACTTGGGCGTGAGAATTTTCCGTCAAAGTCGGGTTAAATCTTTCTCTTATCGGTGCTGTATTCGAACCGTCCGTCGCACTGAAGCTTCCTCGATTCTTTTATGATTGAGCTATTTAAAGTTCAAAATGGTGCTTTGCATCGTATTTAAAGTAGATGTTCCCGCTAGTCAAGTATCAAAATGTTGGTCCTCAGGGTTTTCTAGACTCTCCATACGTTGCCGCTACCAGGAACTGTTACGGTAGAATTAGGAACTAGGTCAAATTGAGAAAGTCAGGATCCAGTCCAATCGCTGAAATTGAGCTAACGACTCAGAAACCGTTACGAAATGTTACGAGAAAATGAACGAAAGTATTGGTCTCAGGATGTCCAATATTTTATGTCATTCCGCACTGTCAAATCTGAGTTGAGGTGTGAATTGTATATGTTTCATTTGATTACGACGCGTAGTTTTTGGGAGCATGGTACGACCAGAGTGCCTTTGACAAAGTGACCGATGTTCAAATTTATTAAGAATTTTTCTCTGTTTATCAAGTTTATCAAAGTTCGCAAACTAGTGACACCTGCAAAAATGCTCCGCGTGAAAACGAAACTGTTGAAGCAAAAAGTTTGTTAAGGCGCAGAGGTTGAATCTTCACAAAAAACTTGTGCACTGTAAATATTATGAGACAATTTTAACTCAAAAATGAGTTAATCTTAACTCAGAGCCTGGAATCCAAAAATCGACAACACACTGTGAGTTAAATTTCTAAATATTATGAGTTAAAATTTTAGGTCAAAAATGAGTTAGAAGCTATCACAGAATTGGGTTAAGTTTTAGCTCACGTTGAATCAACCTGACTCTGGCTACTAACTCAAAACAGTGAGTTGGGTTAGATTAGATGTGTGGTACATTTCACACTGATCAAGACGTACGTGATATTGCATGAGCAAAAAAGAAGCTCCGATAAGCGATCAGATCATTATATTTTTAAACATTTTTCTTTTAGTATGTTTCATATTGCTACATGCAAATTACGTAACCACAAAAATCAAGCTGAGGGCGTGTCCTTCGTTGTGGCTGCCAGAAAATACGGCAGACTCACCAATTTTACTCAGATTTTGCAACGTTTTGAACAATTTATCCAAAATTTCCCGCACGCCTTTGGCGCGGAAGATGGGGCGCTGAATATGGTTTGAGAAAGAGAGAATACCCGATCTTTAGGAGATAACCTCCCTTTCCCTAAATGGGCACCTATGACAAGGATGTGTTTTATCTAATGTCTGAAAGCATGCAGAGATCTTTTGGAATGCCACAGAACTCACACTCAAACATAAGGTAATCAGTACAACCGTAAACGGAAGAGAAATACTAGCCAAGATTTACTATACATTCGCAATTGAAAAAATGCGCACCAATTAACGGATTGTTCATCATAATGTTTCCTGCGGCTTGTTGATTGTATAATTATTAAAATAAATGGCTGTGGTTAACTCAACATCGGGTTAGATGCAGATCTTGTATATTTTTTCAGTTCAAATTAACTCAGGAATAGACAAAATTAATTAAATTACTTTGTGTTAATCATATTTAACTCACATTTGAGCTCCGGTTCTGAGTTCAAAATCTAAACTTATTAATGAATTTAATGTTATTTGACTAAATTTCTGAGCACCACCTAGGTGATTTAAATTAACTCGCACCGCGTTAATGTTATTTGACTCAATTCCTAAGTCGAAAAATTAATAATCAAGTGATTTAAAGTGTATGAATCATAACACAATTCTAGAGACGTGTGCAGCCTAAAGGAGTCAAGGCGAATCCCGTGGCAAAGTCCATCCGCAGCCTGTTAAACTAATCAATTATGTACGACTAAGCATCACCGCTTCTCTCCGTCGAAAATCGAGGAAGCCGGGGTTGTATGAACGCCGTTTAGTAGGAAGCCCCCTGGCAAAGTCCATCCGCAGCCTGTTAAGCTAATCAATTATGTACGACTAAGCATCACCGCTTCTCTCCGTCGAGAATCGAGGAAGCCGGGGTTGTATGAACGCCGTTTAGTAGGAAGCCCCCTGGCAAAGTCCATCCGCAGCCTGTTAAGCTAATCAATTATGTACGACTAAGCATCACCGCTTCTCTCCGTCGAGAATCGAGGAAGCCGGGGTTGTATGAACGCCGTTTAGTAGGAAGCCCCCTGGCAAAGTCCATCCGCAGCCTGTTAAGCTAATCAATTATGTACGACTAAGCATCACCGCTTCTCTCCGTCGAGAATCGAGGAAGCCGGAATCGAATATGAACGCCGTTTAGTAGGAAGCCGGCGGTGCAGCCACATAAATTGTCTTAAGAATAGTTTTTGTTTTTGGTTCGATTTCTGCTGAATCAAATCGAAAATTTTGTGTCTAGTACATTTTCAAACAAATTGCTCTGTTCGTGTCTACATCGGATAGAAGAGATTTCACACATAGACGTGCAGATAATTTTTATTCCCAGTAGTTTTCTCCAACTTTCGTAATCGGAAAAGTTGTAGAGGTATCGGTGGAAAATCACGTATGGGCATATATGGCAACTACCGGTTGAAGATATGCTACCCAGAGAGCATAGTGTTCCCTCAGCTCGAACAATTTATTATTATCAGCGAGTAATGTCTCTGCGTGCGCCTATTTTTTACCGCCGAGTAATTTTTTTCGACTAATTTAACATTAATTTTCTTGCCAGCAAGTAACGTTTTACCTGTGGGAATCTTTTCTTGCCTTGTAGTAATTCTTACCGGGGAATAGTGTCAATGAATTTCAACAGTTAATCTCTTTCCATTGGGCGGCGCAACGCCGAAATGCCGAATACACCTAGCAAGACTACATTTTATGCTAATATTTAGTAATCGGCGACGGGCGGCTATGAGGGCTATAAACATTAACGTATATTTTATGCTAATATTTAGTAATCGGCGACGGGCGGCTTTGAGGGCTATAAACATTAACGTATATTTTATGCTAATATTTAGTAATCGGCGACGGGCGGCTTTGAGGGCTATAAACATTAACGTATATTTTATGCTAATATTTAGTAATCGGCGACGGGCGGCTATGAGGGCTATAAACATTAACGTATATTTTATGCTAATATTTAGTAATCGGCGACGGGCGGCTATGAGGGCTATAAACATTAACGTATATTTTATGCTAATATTTAGTAATCGGCGACGGGCGGCTTTGAGGGCTATAAACATTAACGTATATTTTATGCTAATATTTAGTAATCGGCGACGGGCGGCTTTGAGGGCTATAAACATTAACGTATATTTTATGCTAATATTTAGTAATCGGCGACGGGCGGCTATGAGGGCTATAAACATTAACGTATATTTTATGCTAATATTTAGTAATCGGCGACGGGCGGCTATGAGGGCTATAAACATTAACGTATATTTTATGCTAATATTTAGTAATCGGCGACGGGCGGCTTTGAGGGCTATAAACATTAACGTATATTTTATGCTAATATTTAGTAATCGGCGACGGGCGGCTTTGAGGGCTATAAACATTAACGTATATTTTATGCTAATATTTAGTAATCGGCGACGGCCGGCTATGAGGGCTATAAACATTAACGTATATTTTATGCTAATATTTAGTAATCGGCGACGGGCGGCTATGAGGGCTATAAACATTAACGTATATTTTATGCTAATATTTAGTAATCGGCGACGGGCGGCTTTGAGGGCTATAAACATTAACGTATATTTTATGCTAATATTTAGTAATCGGCGACGGGCAGCTTTGAGGGCTATAAACATTAACGTATATTTTATGCTAATATTTAGTAATCGGCGACGGGCGGCTATGAGGGCTATAAACATTAACGTATATTTTATGCTAATATTTAGTAATCGGCGACGGGCGGCTATGAGGGCTATAAACATTAACGTATATTTTATGCTAATATTTAGTAATCGGCGACGGGCGGCTATGAGGGCTATAACCATTACCGTATATTTTATGCTGATATTTAGTAATCGGCGACGGGCGGCTTTGAGGGCTATAAACATTAACGTATATTTTATGCTAATATTTAGTAATCGGCGACGGGCGGCTTTGAGGGCTATAAACATTAACGTATATTTTATGCTAATATTTAGTGATCGGCGACGGGCGGCTATGAGGGCTATAAACATTAACGTATATTTTATGCTAATATTTAGTAATCGGCGACGGGCGGCTATGAGGGCTATAAACATTAACGTATATTTTATGCTAATATTTAGTAATCGGCGACTGGAGGCTTTGAGGGCTATATACATTTAAGTATTTTTTATGCTTATATTTATGATTAGGAGACGGGCGGCTTTGAGGGCTATAAACATTAACGTATATTTTATGCTAATATTTAGTAATCGGCGACGGGCGGCTATGAGGGCTATAAACATTAACGTATATTTTATGCTAATATTTATAAATCGGCGACGGGCGGCTATGAGGGCTATAAACATTAACGTATATTTTATGCTAATATTTAAGTAATCGGCGACGGGCTGTTTTGAGGGCTATAAACATTAACGTATATTTTATGCTAATATTTAGTAATCGGCGACGGGCGGCTTTGAGGGCTATAAACATTAACGTATATTTTATGCTAATATTTAGTAATCGGCGACGGGCGGCTTTGAGGGCTATAAACATTAACGTATATTTTATGCTAATATTTAGTAATCTGCGACGGGAGGCTTATATGTCTAAAAACATTAACGTATATTTTATGCTAATATTTAGTAATCGGCGACGGGCGGCTTTGAGGGCTATAAACATTAACGTATATTTTATGCTAATATTTAGTAATCGGCGACGGGCGGCTTTGAGGGCTATAAACATTAACGTATATTTTATGCTAATATTTAGTAATCGGCGACGGGCGGCTTTGAGGGCTATAAACATTAACGTATATTTTATGCTAATATTTAGTAATCGGCGACGGGCGGCTTTGAGGGCTATAAACATTAACGTATATTTTATGCTAATATTTAGTAATCGGCGACGGGCGGCTTTGAGGGCTATAAACATTAACGTATATTTTATGCTAATATTTAGTAATCGGCGACGGGCGGCTTTGAGGGCTATAAACATTAACGTATATTTTATGCTAATATTTAGTAATCGGCAACGGGCGGCTTTGAGGGCTATAAACATTAACGTATATTTTATGCTAATATTTAGTAATCAGCGACGGGCAGCTTTGAGGGCTATAAACATTAACGTATATTTTATGCTAATATTTAGTAATCGGCGACGGGCGGCTTTGAGGGCTATAAACATTAACGTATATTTTATGCTAACATTTAGTAATCGGCGACGGGCGGCTTTGAGGGCTATAAACATTAACGTATATTTTATGCTAGTATTTAGTTATCGGCGACGGGCGGCTTTGAGGGCTATAAACATTAACGTATATTTTATGCTAATATTTAGTAATCGGCGACGGGGGGCTTTGAGGGCTATAAACATTAACGTATATTTTAGATTAATAAGCGAATATATTATATGCTACATTATATGCTTATGTATCAGCTCTACTGGTA
The DNA here is from genome assembly GCA_030248225.1 of Trileptium ribeirensis. Classification (NCBI taxonomy): domain Eukaryota; kingdom Metazoa; phylum Nematoda; class Enoplea; order Enoplida; family Thoracostomopsidae; genus Trileptium; species Trileptium ribeirensis. Next base: position 44,604 of record JASANE010022154.1, on the reverse strand, counting down.
GCTTGCGTCTAAATCAAACTGGCAACCAACCGAAATCGATATAGCACGCAGGCTCTGGTAGATGCGAAAATGCTTTCAATAGTATCCTTGAGCATCGACTTTCAAATTTGATTAGCCGATCGTTTCCAGGCGAATAGCGGATGAAGCAGTTCAGTTGACAGCGCCTCGTAAAGCATTTATTAAGATTATGCTGTCCTAAAGATCAAATGGCTGCAAAAAAGATACGCTAGATGACAGACGGCACGCTTGACATTTCGTCTAAAGTACAGAGTTGCTCAGTCGTCGTAGCAAAATCGATCCTAAAGATGCTTTGGAAGCTTCTTTGAAGTCTTATAAAGAGACTTATTGGAACGTATTCGCGCATGATTTGGAAATTTATAGAAGCGACGGTGAGTACCCGAAATATTTCAAACTAGTAAACCCGACTGTGGATGGTCAACTGCAGCCAGTAAAATTCTTAAAAAGATGCCGCTTGGCTTGTGAGAAGCTTTGAGGAGCAGATGGGCTGGTAGAGAGAACAGTTCCAACAACTGCTTATTGCAGAGCCTCCAGGAAATTTAATGTTTCAGGTAGAGTTGCCGACCGTTGCCTGGTACGATGCTAAACATCACGCAAGGACAACATCTTCTCAAGATATTAAGCCTTTCACGACCACATTATTAGTTCGTCGTATAAAAAATTTCAAAGGATAGTTCTGGTTTTAGTTTAGCGTGATTGTTACGACCCTAGCACTACATTTGTCCTGCAGGCATTAGGGCATGTCAAAGATATATGTCTACTGCAAGTGGGTCGAACCTACTTTTTAGTCTAGTTAAATAAGGCTAGTCACTCAGAGAACCTGAACAAGCAGCAATTTTAATACAACAATCAAATACATATGGTATCATAAAACAAGAAAATGAAACATTTTCTTATGCATGGATATGTAGTGGCTAACCCTCGCCTGTCGTCGCACTACCGGTTCTCCGAAAAATTAGTCACGAAAAAGTGACGCTATACTTATTGTGCTTTGTAGCCATGCTGTGCGCCTTACAAGCCGAAGGTACTACATTGGTCGAATCAAGTCACCAATGTGGATAATACATTCTTCTAGCTATTTGCCTCAGTGCAAATTCTGCGAGGCCCGTCGGGTTGCAATGAAACAATGTCATAAATCAACCATGAGCAGATGTATTACCTCTATATTGCCCTTTTCGCAAGAGAGCCATTGCTCAGTGAAAAATAACATTAATTAATGCGGCAACATGTGTGGTATCATAAAACTACAAAATGAAATATTGTTGGCGGATATATTGGCGGATATCTGAAAACATTTTCACACTCAATTCAGGCCATTTGACTGTTTATTGTATTTACGTATGAAAATATTTCATGCACGACGGACAAACAAACACCTTTCACTAATCGCGCAGGTAGACAGTTTTGCGCTTACATCCGCCAGCCCTACAACGCATAGCGTTAATTCCATCAACTTTCAGAGACCAGTGACCACAGCCCTCCAGACGAACATTTGCTGGTACCTGTAGTGCAACAGCGCGCTTAACAGGGGGTGCAGCAAGGCATTGATGGTCTGAAGGTGCAGCAGAGGTGCTCGGAGAATCATCGAACCGAGGGCGTCCCCATTTGCGCATTGGTCGCATATAGCTGTAGATCCAAGCATAAGCCACTCTTGCCTTGAAGGTCTAAAGGCTAACTCTGGGATGGTCTCCGTGAGCTACTCTATATGAAAACCAGGCGTTTAGAGCGGCAACGTTAACGAAGTGATAAAAAATACGCATATACGACTTTTTCTGCTTAAGCGTGTGGGCATAGAGTGCCACCATCATGTCACATAAGTCAACACCGCCCATGTTTTCATTATAAACTTTAACTGCATCCGGCCGAGGCACATCCACTTTAGCTTTTTCTTTCCTATCCCATCGTTGGCAGGTCCCAACAGGCTCAACACCGACGTATGTTGACATCATATTTACCACCTTTTTGTCCTGCCAAGCAACAACTGTTACTCCATCATTTGAAGTCACGGCGCAAACATCTCCCCGCATCTTGGTTAGCTTACGCAACTTTTACCCGGCTCCTCGCATCCAGTTAGCCCGACAGGTTCCAACGCTCCAAATCTCTGCATCCTGTAGTGCTAGCTGCAGCTGATATGAATTGAAATAGTTGTCGAAGAAAACGCGAACATTTGTGCCTTCGAGTCCTTTCATGAGTTTCATAACTACCTTACCACCTAAGCCAAGATCTGACTGCTGTTGGTCGCTTTTCTTTCCCAGATAAGCCTCAAAATCCTAAAGATACCCATTGGTACAACACCGGCACCATACCTTGTATCCCCAGGGCTTGGGCTTGGCAGGGGTGTACTGCTTGAGGTGATGTCGCCCTTTAAATGGTATGATCATCTCGTCGATAGCCATGCTTTCCCCGGGCGAAACGTTTGCCAAAAATTTTTCTCGAAGTGTTGAAGCACCGGTCGAATACGCCACAGTGGGTCATCAGCATTGGGTTCTGAGGCGAAATGCAGATAGCGTCGACTAGTCTCAAAATTACGGCGAGACATGCAGTCCGCAATCAACGCGCAACGCACTGCTGGATCGGCAGACCAATACTTGGATAACGGAGATAGGTCATGACGATATTGACTGCAATAAATGTTTTCAGTTTCGGGATTGTTAGAACCACGCGATTGTAGCCTTTCTACTGTGCGTAAAGATTCGTCTGGTAAACGATTTCCTGCAGCAGGTCGTCGGAAAAAAGCCACCAAAGAAATCGATAGGTTCAGTTGCTTCGGTGATAATGGTTTGTTGCAATGAGCAATCTGGCAGCTGGCCTACAAATACAAATGCAAAATAATTTATAGTGGCGCACGATTGCTTGGACATATGTACAGAAAAGACCGATGTAATCGAGAAGACCAGTTTCAGCACACGCTAGTCCAGCCATCATCAATATCCTAATGTATTGCACAGGGGAGCAACAGCATAGGGGCGGGGCTCCCCGCCCCCGTGTTTGAGACCAGTCGCCAAAACTTAGGAGCGTGTGCTGCTCCCTATTCTGGAAGACGCCCACTGCCGTTCTTGACTACGCTGCTGCGCCCCTGGTAATTGTAATCTACATGAGCAGCATGTGACGTTTGTATCCCCCTACGAAAATGAAGCCTCCCCCAGCTTTGCCACCAGAGAGCGTGCTTAGGGACCCGCATCACCCGCAGTTGCAAGGGGCCGCAAGGGCCTGTATAGGCTCCCATAAGGGGCAGGGCCTGCAAGGGAAAACATACGATGGCATAATTCTACGAGCGATTGTAAATATGCAATGCATATATGCAGCGGTAGAATTTCGAAAATAAAACAAGCTTCTTTTACCAAAATCTTGTAAATAAAAATGGTTGAATGCCACTGAGTTTCAGGTGCCAGATAAAGGTTAATCTGACTACCTACATTGTTCCAAATGATATCTGACATCAATGTGACTAAGAGAATTACAAATTACATAAACTGGTAGTTGACAAACATTCTGTAATAGAGCATTCAGAAATGATTCCTTCGTAAATGTGAATGTGAGAGGGAACTAGCTTACCACAACGCGGGTTGTCTTTTAGCATCCAAACAGGACCACGGCTAAGCTGGGAAACCGCCCCGTGCACGTATCATCTGAGTCTGATTCGTTATCAGTTACAGCTTCTTCTTCTAATCCATCTAATCCAGTGTTAAGCGGAACCCATTCTGGGTCAACGTCGCTGTCGCCACTATCACTGTCTATATTGTCCTCACTGTCGTCAATATTTGGGTCAAGCACCCGGACATCGGCAGACGTCCACCGCTTTTGAGCCGTAAACGTCCTGAAACAGGTGAAATGATACAGAGTCAATGAATAGTTAAATTAGAAAGAACGCCCAGTGAATCACTGTCCACTGCAGTGGACAGCACCACTTTGCTGGCCAGTAACATCTTCCAAATAACCTAAAATACATCATTAACGTGTATTTTGTGTATTACTGTAATCCACATTGAAATATTACATAATTCTACAGCGCATTGATTTTACCACCTAATTGGTTATGAACGGCCCATAGCCCACCATATAGAACATCGTCAAAAAATAGAGCACACGTGATTCATATCTAGAAGCAGCCATGAAAACAACATTAACACAACAAAAAAATAGCAAACTAACTCCGGATAATTTTTTTCTTACCTGATTTTTCGTACGTTTCGAATCCAAGCGCGATGAACTATGGCGGCGACAGCAACGTAAAGCATTTGACCACTGCGCGAAGAACAAAAACGCGTTATAGGGCGAAAGATGTAACTAAGTAATGAAAACAATACCGTATACAATTGATGTGACCTCTGCAGTGAGCAGTGGGTCTTACAGCTGCAATATGTTCACTGTTGTGCAAAATGTTTATATAAACTAATGCGTCCACTGTAGTGGACAGTGGTCGCTAAAGGGTTAAAAAGGCGGTGCAGTCGCTGCGCCAAAGAAAAGCCGTTGGATTCGAGGCGGCTCTGCCAGAGAAGATGAAATGCGATGGTGAAAAAATGGTAGAATTACAACGACTGTTTACGACAGCGTGGCGGCAGAAGAAAATTCATGAAGCTTAGCGAATAGCTTTAAGTTTTATAGAACCGCTGTTCAGGAATGGGCACCACAAGAAGTGAAAAAATACCGTGGTATATTATATAGTTTTAATCATTGGCTTAAAAACACTAGAAAAAGCAGTCGTGAACCATTTCAAGTCAGCATGCCACAATTTGACGAGTGACATAACGCGTGGTTCAGGCCTGGCATGGGGCTGCGTGACCAAATAACCGCCCTGCGACTGCTGTCACAACATCGCCACGAGTTCAGGCGGTAGACTACTGCAATGCATTTTTATTTTAAAGGTGTGTATTTACTATTCAAAAATAAACGACAAATATTTTCTTGTGGTATATGTCGTTTTCATATGTGGAACTCATAGAAACATGCAGACTTTTCGTTCTTTACGACTTACTGCAAATTTGCCAACGCATTTATGCCGTATCACAATAATCTTTTAATTGGACTGAAACCATTGTTATTGTATAATAAAAATTTACAAACTCCACTGAAGCTGTGGAATAGCGCATTTGTGCTGTCGCGTTAAACGACAGAGCAAATGGCAAAAAAATAATATGAGATGAGCTTGTCTGCTGGTAGGCGAGGTTATCATGGGGACAAATCCTCGAAATTCTTTGGGACACAAAATATTTCTTAATTATTACCAGTTCTACCAAGTATTCGCCAATTTTCGCCTGAGTATTGCCAATTTTGCCAAACTTTTTTTAAAAATTTCGCCCAATTTTTGTTTTCCCCCTGATGTTTGCCTATTGTTTAGCCAAAATTTTTTTCGAGGGTTTTCGGTGCGGTAGGAGGGTGTGCGGAGCTTAGGAGAGATTAGCCTACCCCCTGGGCGGTGGGGGAACAAGAGGAGGAAGAACATCGGCGAATGCCTTTGGGAGTGTGAGCACAGGGGGCATAATCCCTGTTTTCTCCTGTGAGCATCTATACCTAAATAGCTCATTAGCCCTTTCATGTCCGAATTAATTTGTGTATCGTGCAATGTTTGACAAACTCAAGCCTGCGCCAGGGATCGAACACGAAACGCACGGGTGAAACTTGTGTACGCAAACCACTGAGCTATCTGAGAGCTGTCGCTCGGTTCCTTAAGGAACCTCACTATGCGAGCGAATAACAACGCACGTTCAAACGTACGATATACGACAAACTCAGTAAACACAACGAGTCGCAATGTGCGTTGGGTCCATTTGGGCCTAGTGGCGGGGGTGGGGTATTTTTAATTTACCCTTTCAGCGGAATTAATTTGTGTATCGTGCAGTTTGACAAACTCAGCCTGGCGGGAGACGAAGCGGGTGAACTTGTGTAGCAACCCTGAGCATCTGAGGCGTGCTGGTCCTTAGGACCTCATGTGCGGAAAGGTTGTAGAATTTCGAAACTAGAAAGAGTGCAGGCGTTGGGTCCTTTGGGCCTAGTGGGTAGAGAGGGTAGGTCTTCGAAAATGAAGATTTTTAGGACCTATATGGACTGCGTTCCTTACTTAATTAGCATCCGGAATGTTGAATAAGAAACACTTTAAATATCAATGCCTGGGTGCATTTGGCTTTAAATTTGCATGTCGAATAAGGATGTATTTGCTGAAATCGGATGTCTCGAGGGAGGTAGCTCGGTGGCGGGTGAGAAGTGAGAAGGTGTCTCAGAGTGTAGAGGGCTTTGAAACGGAAGGTCCTAGTGTAAGCCCCAATTTCATGAAAATGATAAAGCTTAGTACAAAAAATTCATAGGGGTAAGAAATGGAGACGGACCGGTGGAGTGTGATCTCCCTTGGAATTGATATCATTGTGTAATATTGTATTGGTATGAAAAATGAGCTTTGTCTCCATTTATATTGTACTCGTAGGTCACTCGCCCCAATGTCCGGGATGATTTTGGCACGAACACGGAAGTAGCATGACTAGGAGTGTCCGGTCGCCCCTGTGAAATAATTGATGTCGTATTATGTTTGTAAAATGTTTCTTGCATTACATTGTATAATGTTATATTTGCTGTGACGAACGGGTGTGTGTTCGGAGAAGGCCGGGGACTAAGGAAGTCCAAGGATTTTTGGTGGTGCACCGAACTGGTCCCCTGGGCCGATACGCGCACCGCCATGGGATTAATTTATGGTTCGTCATAGTGTGCATTATACCCAATATCAGTTTTGTAGGTATGCAAATATATGCAATATACCCAATATCAGTTTTGTAGGTATACACAATATACGTTTCGCCCGTTCGGGTTACCTAGCCCCACCCAATGGGGATTTCGCGTGAGCAATTTCTATAGACGCCGTGCATTTGGGTATTTGTAACTATTAAAAGACCTTTATGCCGTTGAAAATAATACTTTCATGCCGCGAATACATATTAGAAATCCTTGTCGTAGATGAATATTGGAATTTTCCGGGTCGTAGATAAATAAAAATTTCCATATTGCGATAAATGAGATTATTCTGCGGCTGACGCTGTATTCCCGACACCCCGAGGCGTCCCTTGCCCCGCCTGCATGGCAGTCCCCGGGGCAAAGAATGACGACTAGACTTTTGGCTGATCAAGGTTTGGATAGGTGGGCAAAATTTTGCCCCCCTTTGCATATTGGAAACTGCCTCGCCTGGGTAGGTTTATTCCGCGACTGATGAAAAAGGCGGTGCCCTTGTCCGTTATAGTTTAACTCGTAGGCTAAAAAAGGAGGACGAATTTTAGTGCCCGAGCAGGGCTGGGTAGGTTTTAAATCCTAGTTACCCTGGATGTATGCGCAGTACCCTTGGTTGACCCAAATATATCCGATTACTCTTTATGGAACTTACTAGCGTTAATTAGATTTAATTGGCTTTGCGGGTGAAATTCCACGGATCCTTAGGCAAAACTCTACTTACCTGCATGAATACTAATAAATCGTTGATAACCCTAACTAACTATCAGCCAAAATAGAAATTCTCCTTTGCAAACGCAAATTTACACTACGCTAGCTTTTACAAATTTTTTAGCGCCTTTACATTTATACATTGGCAAACTCCCGGAACGGCGCAATAATGGCCCCGGGAGCGGGGAAAAGTGGCACGGGTACCTCCCCTATTTTGAGTATAATTTTTGGCAAATTCGACCAAATTTTGTCGAAACTCGCCCATTATCCAAGCGCGGGCACACGCGCTTAGGACACGCTCCAGGACCCGCCCCGCGGGCCGTCCCCGGTCCTAGTCCTGAGCAGAACTCGACCCCTGAGAAGGTCCGGGCGGGCCTCCTCCGCAGGCTGCGCCCGAGGCCCCCCGGGCGAAAACGGGAATGAGCGAAGAATATATTAAAGTTGGCGAACCGCACCCGCAATTTAGATGCTCGCTGGTCTCGTCTGTAGACCTGGCATATCTCTTTTATACTGTAATACCCCTCTTTCTCATAGTCCCCACTCTTGTGTTCGTGTTTAATTTTAAAATTAACCCGCTAAATCACTAAGCAAAACACACATCGCTAGAATAGCAAAACAATAAGTTATGTAAAAACTCGACCCTTCCAGACTATGACCCTATAGATGTGCAAGGAGCAGAAGACGGCGGCAAATAGAATGCCCCGATATGGGCAGTGGCGGGCTGCAGAAAAACCGCCCGCTGGTCGGTGGGCGATTTTTGATAGCGACATATAGGCGCTGGGTGCTGTTTTCTCATCAGGATACTGCCGCCGTTTTCCGTTATCTCAGAACGAAACGGGGCGGGTTGGGGGCAGGACGAATTGCCCCTGGCGCGGCTGCTGAGAGTCTGCGAGGCCTTGGGCCGTTTAGCGTAGAACTTTTGATGTCCGTTTGGTTAGGGCATCCTGAGCGGAAACGTGGATTTGTGGCGGTTTTGCCTAGTTGGTCGACCCAATAGTGTCCGGGCTCCAAATCGGGGACTTTTGATTATTTTAGTTGTGCTTTTGGGCTTAAAAATTGGGGGCTTAGCGCCTGTTGGAGATCCTCGTCTTCAGGAGACCTTTTTTGACCCGCCGAGAATTTGGCCCCCTAGAGAGTCCTTAGATGATTTAGTCTCCCGTTCCCCTAATTTCAGTAGAAAATTCGAATTTGGACTTTTCATGACCCCCTTAAATTGTTCCCTCGGGATTTCGTGTCCCGTGATATTCGCAGTTACATATTTGCAAAGCTGATAATACTTTGTTATCCCAAAATGATGACTACTCTGTCTACTTCCCACATAAATATATATACATATGTATACTAAATAGGTATAAATGCACGCAGCTACGAACGATTAATTTAATCCCATGGCGTGTGCGCTGGGATGGCCGGGTGACGTTTTCGTGCACACAAAAATCCGTGTGACTTCCGTTAGTCCCCGGCCTTCTCAACACACCCGTTCGTCACAGCAAATATAACATTATACAATGTAATGCAAGAAACATTTTAAAACATAATACGAATCAATTTATTTCACAGGGGTCGACCGGACTCCTAGTATGCTACTTGTCCTTGGTGTTCGGTGCCAGAATCGTCCCGGGCACCTCGGGCCGTGGAGTGTGACCTTAGGGGTCCCCCCAATCTAAATGAATACAATGTTTATTTTTTCATAACCAATACAATATTACACAATGATATCAATTCCAAGGGAGATCCCTCCACCGGTGTCCGGTCGTCCATTTCTTTGACCCCTATGAATTTTGTTGTACTTTAGCGTTTTATCATTTTCATGAAATTGGGGCTGTTAACTAGGACCTTTCCGGTTTCAGCCCTCTACTCGTGAGACGCCTGTTCTCACTTCTCACCCGCCGACCTGAGCTCCTCCCTCTGAGACATCCGATTGTAGCAAATACATCCTTTATATCGACATGCAGTGTGTAAGCCAAATGTTTTGCGACCCGGCATTGATATTTAGTGTTTTCGTTGATTCAACTGATTCCGGATGCTAATTAAGTTAGGAACGCGTCCAGAGGGTTCCTAAATCTTTCCATTTCGAAGACCTACCCTCTCATACCCACTAGGCCCAAATGACCGACGCCTTACTCGTTGTGTTTATGAGTTTGTGTATATCGTACGTTTGAACATACATTGTTATTCGCTGGCAGTGGGTTCCTTAGGAACGGCGCTCTCGATAGCTCGTGGTTTGCGTAAGAGTTCCCCGTGCGTTTCGGGTTGATCCCTGGCGGGCTTGAGTTTGTAAATTGCACGATACAAAATTAATTCCGGCATGAAAGGACGAACTGAATTTACTATCGCATAACTACCCTCTCATGCCCACTAGGCCAAATGGACCCCGCCATTGCGACTCGTTGTGTTTATGAGTTTGTGTATATCGTACGTTTGAACGTGCGTTGTTATTCGCTCGCATAGTGAGGTTCCTTAGGAACCGGCAGCTCTCGATAGCTCGTGGTTTGCGTCGAGTTTCCCCGTGCGTTTCGTGTTCGATCCCTGGCGCGCTAGTTTTTGTAAATTGCACGATACACAAATTAATTCGGACATGAAAGGGCTAATGAGCTATTTAGGTATAGATGCTCAAGGAGAAAAAGGGATTATGCCCCCTGTGCTCAACTCCAAGGCATTCGCCGATGTTCTTCCTCCTCTTGTTCCCCCACCGCCCGGGGTAGGCTATCTCTCCTAGCTCCGCCCCCTCTACCGCCCGACCCTATTTTGGCTAAATAGGCACATCGGGGGAAAAAAATTGGGCGAAATTTTTAAAAAAAGTTTGGAAATTGGTGCTTTTCGGCGAAAATTGGCGAATCTTGGTAGAACTGGTAATAATTAAGAAATATTTTGTGTCCCAAAGAATTTCGAGGATTTGTCCCCATGATAACCTCGCCTACGCAGACGCTCATCTCATCTTATTTTGCCATTTGCTCTGTCGTTTAGCGACGCCATGCGCTATTGCAGCTTCGTGGAGTTTGTATTTTTATTATAAATAAATGGTTTAGTCCAATTAAAAGATTATTGTGATAGGCATAAATGCGTTGGCAAATTTGCAGTAGTCGTAAAAAAAGTCTGCTGTTTCTATGGAGTTCAATATGAAAACGAATATACCACAAGAAAATATTTGTCGTTTATTTTTGAATAGTAAATACACACCTTTAAAATAAATGCATTGCAGTAGTCTACGCCTGAACTCGTGGCGATGTTGTGAGCAGTGGGGCGGTTATTTGGTCAGCAGCCCCATGCGGCCTGACCGCGTTATGTCACTCGTCAATTGTGGCATGCTGACTTGAAATGGTTCACGACTGCTTTTTCTAGTGTTTTTAGCCAATGATTAAAACTATATAATATACCACGGTATTTTTTCACTTCTTGTGGTGCCCATTCCTGAAGCGGTTCTATAAACTTAGCTATTCGCTAGCTTCATGAATTTTCTTCTGCCGCCCGCTGTCGTAAGTCGTTGTAATTCTACCATTTCACCATCGCATTTCATCTTCTCTGGCAGAGCCGCCTCGAATCCGGCTTTTCTTTGGCGCAGCGACTGCCCGCCTTTTTACCCTTTAGCGCCCTGTCCCTACAGTGGACGCTAGTTTATATAAAATTTTGCAAACAGTGAACATATTGCGCTGTAGACCCCTGCTCCTGCGGAGGTCCTCGATTTTATACGGTATCGTTTAAATTACTTAGCTACATGTCGCCCTATAGGGTTTTTGTTCTTCGCGCAGTGGTCCTGCTTTTACGTTGCTGTCGCCGCTTGGATTCAAATTTACGAAAAATCGGTAAGAAAAAAATTATCCGGAGTTAGTTTGCTATTTTTTTGTTGTGTTAATGTTGTTTTCATGGCTGCTTCTAGATATGAATCCGTGTGCTCTATTTTTGACGATGTTCTATATGGTGGGCTATGGGCCGTTCATAACCAATTAGGTGGTAAAATCTGCGCTGTAGAATTATGTAATATTTCAATGTGGATTACAGTAATACACAAAATACACGTTAATGATGTATTTTGGTTATTTGGAAGATGTTATGGCCAGCAAGTGGTGCTGTCCACTGCCGTGGACGTGATTCCTGGGCGTTCTTTCTAATTTACTATTCATTGACTCTGTATCATTTCACCTGTTTCAGGACGTTTAGGCTAAGCGGTGGACGTCTGCCGATGCTGCCGGGTGCTTGACCCAAATATTGACGAAGTGAGGACAATATAGAAGTGATAGTGGCGAAGCGACGTTGACCCGAATGGGTTCCGCTTAACTGGATTAGATGGATTAGAAGAAGAAGCTGTAACTGATAAGAATGACTGATGATACGTGCAGGGGCGGTTTCCCGCTTAGCGTGGTCCTGTTTGGATGCTAGACACCCGCGTTGTGGTAGCTAGTTCCCTCTCACATTCACATTTACGAAGGAATCTTTCTGAATGCTCTATTAAGAATGTTTGTCACTACCAGTTTATGTAATTTGTAATTCTCTTAGTCACATTGATGTCAGATATCATTTGGAACGATGTAGGTAGTGATTACTTTATCTGGCACCTGAAACTGTGGCATTCACCATTTTATTTAAAGATTTTGGTAAAAGAAGCTTGTTTTATTTTCGAAATTCTACCGCTGCATATATGCATTGCATATTTACAATCGCTCGTAGAATTATGCCATCGTATGTTTTCCCTTGCAGACACTGCCCCTTATGGGACCCTATACAGACCCTTGCGGCCCCCTCGCAACTGCGGGTGATGCGGGTCCCTAAGCACGCTCTCTGGTGGCAAAGCTGGGGGAGGCTTCATTTTCGTAGGGGGATACAAACGTCACATTTTGCTCATGTAGATTACAATTACCAGGGGCCTAGTCAAGAACGGGAGTGGGCATCTTCCAGAATGGGGAGCCGCACACGCTCCTAAATTTTGGCGACTGATCTCAAACACGGGGGCGGGGAGCCCCGCCCCTATGCTGTTGGATATTGATGATGGTTGGACTAGCGTGTGCTGAAACTGGTCTGCTCGATTACATCGTTCGTTTCTGTACATACGTCCAAGCAATGCGTGCGCCGCTATAAATTATTTTCCATTTGTATTTGTAGGCCAGCTGCCAGATTGCTCATTGCAACAAACCGCTATCACCGAAGCAACTAAACCTGTCGATTTCTTTGGTGGCTTTTTTCCGACGACCTGATGCAGGCAATCGTTTACCAGACGAATCTACCCACAGTCGAAAGGCTACAATCGCGTGGTTATAACAAAGCCGAAACGGAAAGCATTTATTACAGTCAATATCGTCATGACCTATCTCCGTTATCCAAGTATCCGCGATTATTGGTCTGCCGACCCAGCAGTGCGTTGCGCGTTGATTGCGGATTGCATGTCTCGCCATGATTTTGAGACTATTCGACGCTATCTGCACTTCGCCTCAGAACCCAATGCTGATGACCCACTGTGGCGTATTCGATCGGTGCTTCAACCCTTACGAGAAAAATTTTTGGCAAACGTTTCGCCAGGGGAAAGCATGGCTATCGATGAGATGATCATACCATTTAAAGGGTGACATCATCTGAAGCAGTACACCCCTTCCATGCCCAAGCCCTGGAGATACAAGGTATGGTGCCGGTGGGGGACCAATGGGTATCTTTACGATTTTGAGGTTTATTTGGGAAAGGAAAGCGACCAACATTAGTCTGATCTTGGCTTAGGTGGTAAGGTAGTCATGAAACTCATGAAAGGACTCGAAGGCACAAATGTTCGCGTTTTCTTCGACAACTATTTCAATTAATATCAGCTGCAGCTAGCACTACAGGATGCAGAGATTTGGAGCGTTGAGACCTGTCAGACTAATTGGATGCGAGGAGCCGTGCAAAAGTTGCGTAAGCTAACTAAGATGCGGGGAGATGTTTGCGCCGTCACTTCAAAAGATGGAGTAACAGTTGTTGCTTGGCAAGACAAAAAGGTGGTAAATATGATGTCAACATACGTCGGTATGTTGAGATTGTTGGGACCTGCCAACGATGGGATAGGAAAGAAAAAGCTAAAGTAGATGTGCCTCGGCCGGCTGCAGTTAAAGTTTATAATGAAAACATGGGCGGTGTTGACATATGTGACATGATGGTGGCACTTTATCCCCACACGCTTAAGCAGAAACAGTCGTATATGCGTATTTTTATCACTTCGTTAACGCTGCCGCTGTAAACGCCTGGTTTTCATATAGAGTAGCTCACGGCGACCATCCCAGAGTTAGCCTTTATACCTTCAAGGCAAGAATAGCTTATGCTTGGATCTACAGCTATATGCGACCAATGCGCAAATGGGGACGCCCTCGGTTCGATGATTCTCCGAGCACCTCTGCTGCACCTTCAGACCATCAATGCCTTGCTGCACCCCCTGTTAAGCGCGCTGTTGCACTACAGGTACCAGCAAATGTTCGTCTGGAGGGCTGTGGTCACTGGTCTCTGAAAGTTGATGGAATTAACGCTATGCGTTGTAGGGCTGGCGGATGTAAGCGCAAAACTGTCTACCTGCGCGATTAGTGAAAGGTGTTTGTTTGTCCGTCGTGCATGAAATATTTTCATACGTAAATACAATAAACAGTCAAATGGCCTGAATTGAGTGTGAAAATGTTTTCAGATATCCGCCAATATATCCGCCAACAATATTTCATTTTGTACTTTTATGATTCCACGCATGTTACCGCATTAATTAATGTTATTTTTCACTGAGCAATGGCTCTCTTGCGAAAAGGGCAATATAGAGGTAATACATCTGCTCATGGTTGATTTATGACATTGTTTCATTGCAACCCGACGGGCCTCGCAGAATTTGCACTGAGGCAAATAGCTAGAAGAATGTATTATCCACATTGGTGGCTTGATTCGACCAATGTAGTACCTTCGGCTTGTAAGGCGCACAGCATGGCTACAAAGCACAATAAGTATAGCGTCACTTTTTCGTGACTAATTTTTCGGAGAACCGGTAGTGCGACGACAGGCGAGGGTTAGCCACTACATATCCATGCATAAGAAAATGTTTCATTTTCTTGTTTTATGCATACCATATGTATTTGATTGTTGTATTAAAATTGCTGCTTGTTCAGGTTCTCTGAGTGACTAGCCTTATTTAACTAGACTAAAAAGTAGGTTCGACCCACTTGCAGTAGACATATATCTTTGACATGCCCTAATGCCTGCAGGACAAATGTAGTGCTAGGGTCGTAACAATCACGCTAAACTAAAACCAGAACTATCCTTTGAAATTTTTTATACGACAAACTAATAATGTAGACGTGAAAGGCTAAATATCTAAAAATATTGTCCTTTCGTGATGTTTAGCATCGTACCAGGCAACAGTAGGCACACTCTACCTGAAACATTAAATTTCCTGGAGGCTCTGCAATAAGCTGTTGTTGAACTGTTCTCTCTACCAGCCCATCTGCTCCTCAAAGCTTCTCACAAGCCAAGCGGCATCTTTTTAAGAATTTTACTGGCTGCAGTTGACCATCCACAGGTGGGTTTACTCGTTTGAAATATTTCGGGTACTCACCGTCGCTTCTATAAATTTCCAAATCATGCGCGAATACGTTTAATAATTCTCTTCTAAGATTTCAAAGAAGCTTCCAAAGCATCTTTAGGATCGATTTTGCTACGACGACTGAGCAACTCTGTACTTTAGACGAAATGTCAGACATGCCGTCTGTCATATCCACATTATCTTTGCCAGCCATTTGATCTTTAGAACAGCATAATCTTAATAAAATGCTTTGCAAGCGCTTGTCAACTGAACTGCTTCGTCCGCTATTCGCCTGGAAACGATCGGCTAATCAAATTTGAAAGTCGATGCTCAAGGAATTACTACTTGAAAGCATTTTCGCATCTACCAGAGCCTGCGTGCTATATCAATTTCGGTTGGTTGCCAGTTTGATTTAGACGCAAGCTACCAGTAGAGCTGATACATAAGCATATAATATAGCATATAATACGCTTATTTAATCTAAAATATACGTTAATGTTTATAGCCCTCAAAGCCCCCCGTCGCCCGATTACTAAATATTAGCATAAAATATACGTTAATGTTTATCAAATAATTATAGCCCTCAAAAGCCGCCCATCACCGAATTCTCAAATATTAGCATAAAATATACGTTAATGTTTATAGCCCTCAAAGCCGCCCGTCGCCGATTACTAAATATTAGCATAAAATATACGTTAATGTTTAAAGCCCTGCTGCCCCCCCAGATACAAAATTTTTACAAAAAATTTAATGTTATAGCCCTCAAAGCCGCCCGTCGCCGATTACTAAATATTAGCATAAAATATACGTTAATGTTTATAGCCCTCAAAGCCGCCCGTCGCCGATTACTAAATATTAGCATAAAATATACGTTAATGTTTATAGCCCTCAAAGCCGCCCGTCGCCGATTACTAAATATTAGCATAAAATATACGTTAATGTTTATAGCCCTCAAAGCCGCCCATCGCCGAAACCTAAATATTAGCATAAAATATACGTTAATGTTTATAGCCCTCAAAGCCGCCCGTCGCCGATTACTAAATATTAGCATAAAATATACGTTAATGTTTATAGCCCTCAAAGCAGCCCGTCGCCGATTACTAAATATTAGCATAAAATATACGTTAATGTTTATAGCCCTCATAGCCGCCCGTCGCCGATTACTAAATATTAGCATAAAATATACGTTAATGTTTATAGCCCTCAAAGCCCCGTCGCCGATTACTAAATATTAGGATAAAATATACGTTAATGTTTATAGCCCTCAAAGCCGCCCGTCGCCGATTACTAAATATTAGCATAAAATATACGTTAATGTTTATAGCCCTCAAAGCCGCCCGTCGCCGATTACTAAATATTAGCATAAAATATACGTTAATGTTTATAGCCCTCAAAGCCGCCCGTCGCCGATTACTAAATATTAGCATAAAATATACGTTAATGTTTATAGCCCTCATAGCCGCCCGTCGCCGATTACTAAATATAATCATAAAATCTACAATCATGTTTATATCACTCAAAGCCGCACGTCGCCGATTAATAAATATTAGCATAAAAGATAACGAAGTTTATAGCCCTCAAAGCCGCCCCGATATAAATATCACAAAAAACAGCAAAAATATACGTTAATGTTTATAGCCCCCAACGCCGCGCGCCGCCGATTACTAAATATTAGCATAAAATATACGTTAATGTTTATAGCCCTCATAGCCGCCCGTCGCCGATTACTAAATATTAGCATAAAATATACGTTAATGTTTATAACCTCATAGCCGCCCGTCGCCGAGTTTATTAAATATTAGCATAAAATATACGTTAATGTTTATAGCCTAAACTCAAAGCCGCCCGTCGCCGATTACTAAATATTAGCATAAAATATACGTTAATGTTTATAGCCCTCAAAGCCGCCCGTCGCCGATTACTAAATATTAGCATAACATATACGTTAATGTTTATAGCCCTCATAGCCGCCCGTCGCCGATTACTAAATATTAGCATCAAAAATATACGTTAATGTTTATAGCCCTCATAGCCGCCCGTCGCAGATTATTAAATATTAGCATAAAATATACGTTAATGTTTATAGCCCTCAAAGCCGCCCGTCGCCGATTTATTAAATATTAGCATAAAATATACGTTAATGTTTATAGCCCTCAAAGCCGCCCGTCGCCGATTACTAAATATTAGCATAAAATATACGTTAATGTTTATAGCCCTCATAGCCGCCCGTCGCCATTATAAATATTAGCATAAAATATACGTTAATGTTTATAGCCCTCATAGCCGCCCGTCGCCGATTACTAAATCATGAATTATTACGTTAATGTTTTCTCGCCTTCATCGCGCCCCGTCGCCGATTACTAAATATTGGCATAAAATATACGTTAATGTTTATAGCCCTCAAAGCCGCCCGTCGCCGATTACTAATTATTAGCATATATTATACGTTATTGTTTATAGCCTTTATAGCCGCCCGTCGCCGATTACTAAATATTAGCATAAAATATACGTTAATGTTTATAGCCCTCATAGCCGCCCGTCGCCGATTACTAAATATTAGCATAAAATATACGTTAATGTTTATAGCCCTCAAAGCCGCCCGTCGCCGATTACTAAATATTAGCATAAAATATACGTTAATGTTTATAGCCCTAAAAGCCGCCCGTCGCCGATTACTAAATATTAGTTTGTTTTGCCTCTGCGCCGTCGCTCTTTTGTTGTGTCTTGCTGGTGTTCGTTTCGTCGTTTTTTTTTTTTTTGGTTTTTCTCTTTTTTTTTTTTTTTATTTTTTTTCATCTCTCTTTTTCATCATACTCATTTAACTTATTTGCGACCGCGGTCAGTTAGCAGTTAAATCAAATGTTCGAGATTAAAAACGGGAAGCATGGGTGTGTTTCGTATGAATGCGGTCATGCAATTGCAATACTAACTCGTAAAATAGTAGCCGCGAACAAAGCCAGCTGGTTTCTGCATCAACAATCATGACCGCAAATGGGAAAATCGCGATGTGCACGCGATCATCTATTTTACGATCGTAAATTGGCCTGACAATTGAACAGCCAGGTGTACGCACCTAAAGTGGACTCACGCATTATACCTTTTCGTCCCGAAGATTTCAAAAAAGTTGGCGATATGGCGCCAGTGGTTAGTTCAGTAGCGCCGCCACAAACTTGGATCTAAAAGCCGTATATAATGTGTTACACGTGATGTATAAAATATAGGGGTTAATTTCAAATCATTTTAGATTTCTGGGGTTAACTCGATATCGCGGTGATATATCTAAAAAAGCTGTATATTTCATTTTTTCAAGCTTTTCTTATTATTTTGACGTGGTTCAGTGGCTCTAGCTATAAAATTGGTGGAGTAGTACCCTATAACAGATGCACACCCAGTGTTTTTTGGTTCCAAAAATAGGATTATTTACCATAATTTAACCAGTCGTAATTCAGAAAAATTAGGAGCCTTAACTGCTTGATACATTTTGCTAAATTTCACATGTCTAGCTTAAAGAAGCATATTGAAGGGTTAAAGGCCCTGTTTTTAGTTCTAATGGCGTCACAATAGTCCAAATTTTGGTTTCAGCTGTTGCTTGACGACCTCAAATTAATTTTGGCTGTGCAACTCGATGTTTAGGTGATTGGTATGTCAGTTACAGCCAAGTATATTTTTGGATGGTCTAAGCATAATTTTCGCATTTCTAGCACCAAGATATCCAAATTAGCCCGTCAAAATGGCCAAATTTCGTTCTCAGCACCTGTTTGAAAGCCTTAAATTAATTTTGGCTGAACAAATCGGTGTTTAGGTGATAGAAGGTCATGTATAATTTTTGGGATGGTATAAGTATGATTTTGACTCTTCTATTCCCAAATTTACCTCAAAATGACCAAAATGTCGGTGTCAGCTCGTATTTGATGCCTTGAATTAATTTCGGCTGGACAAATCGGC
The DNA here is from genome assembly GCA_030248225.1 of Trileptium ribeirensis. Lineage (NCBI taxonomy): Eukaryota > Metazoa > Nematoda > Enoplea > Enoplida > Thoracostomopsidae > Trileptium > Trileptium ribeirensis. The sequence goes on along the minus strand of JASANE010022154.1, from coordinate 25,712 downwards.
GTTTCGGTTACCGATGCTATGTCGAGGAACGCCAACTATATATTTTTGGTTGGTCTAAGTATAATTTTCGTTCTTCTAGCACCAAGATGTTTAAATTAACCCGTCAAAATGGCCAAATTTCGTCGTCAGCTCCTGTTTGAAGGCCTTAAGCAATTTTGGCTGAACAAATCGGTGTTTAGGTGACAGAAGGTCATGTATAATTTTTGGATGGTATAAGTATGATTTTGACTCTTCTATCTTCCTCTCTCTCAAATTCCCAAATTTACCTCAGAATGACCAAAATGTCGTTGTCAGCTCGTGTTTGATGGCTTGATTTAATTTCGGCTGGACAAATCGGCGTTTCGGTTACCGATCCTAGGTCAGGGAAGGTCAGGCGTATTCGTTGGATGGTCTAGCTGTGCGTTTGGCTCTTCCAAATTCCAAAATATCTAATTTACTTCCAACGTTCAGTTGCAACCCGGAGGAAGAGCGGTGGAATCCCGATAGGGTCGCAGTTAATTTTTTTTAACTTTTGGTTATTCGAAAGCAACCTATATGATTGGCAACAGCTTGAAATCGAAATTTTAGACAATTACTGCACCGCCATTGCTACTAGTGCATTTTTAACATTTTTTGTTTTTTCTGATATATTTCTGGTTTTCATCAAATTTCCATATGCACCGTAACATTTTTCGATATCGACTAAAAATCTTTGGGTTGCAACCTAGGTTTTTTTGGGTCCACAGGTGGGTATGGACCCAAATATTTTTATGTGGACTCAAAAAAATTTTGTTGGACTCAGGGAAGTTTCGGCTTCGGAGACATAGGATTTGCAAATAAATTCTATTATAAAGTGCAATCTTTTAGCCGTTCGTGCTTACATGTGTACATACGTAGTTGCTTACTGCTGGTTTCATGGATGGCCCTCGTCCTTTATCTTGGCTTGGGACAGGCAGAGAATAATTTATGTATTTGTGTATAATGTTATGTTATGTATAATCTAAAATTGCGCTTCGTAATAACATTTCTTTATTGTGTAAAAATTCGTGAAATTGTCGAGCCAAAAATTGTAAATCTGGACCCAGAGTTTAAGGTCTGGAGCGAAAAAAATTGCTGGACCGAAGCTACACCCAGGGTCCGTTTTGAAAAAAAATATCCTGTTAGAAGTGGATCACTGAAGTGGTTGCATTTTTAGGTGTAGGATGACAGGTGTCGCATTTGGCCAAAATGGAAATCGGTGCCCATATTTCATATACCAACTATTTCGGAAGCACGGTTTCCGGAGGCGCAACTATTTCGGAAGCTAGATACACGATTTTCCGGGTGGTACTAAATGTTTCGCGTATATATCACTAATTATTGTTGTAGACTACAAATATATTGCCGCTTTAATTTGGCGATTCTAGGGGAAGTTTCCGCTAATAGCAAATCTAGTCGCGTGGATTATTGTGTTAAACCATTGATCGATTTTGACGATGCTGTTTCTTTGTCTCACTCGAGCAGTGAACCTTTGCCGACAATGGTGACGAATATTTGGCTGGTCAGTTTTTGTTGTATTATTCTGCTTTGTAAATGGTTATCGCCGACAGTTAAAGGGTTTTCACGGCTACATTAGTATATCGCAAACGAGGGTGAAACTGAGTCAGCATGGTTTCATCAAGTGAGAATTTTGCAATCACTTTTAACATGGTTTATGTTTGATGTACTATAATACTAAAAGGTCTACGTAATCCTGAACCCATTAAAAAACGAAAGCTTCGTCGACCTCGTATATGGAAAGCAACTGAAAACGCACGAAGTATTCGGGCTGTTCCCTAGATAACCAAACCTTTATACCGAACAGCAACCTATATAGACAATTTTTGATATCCTGTATGCAATATGTAACCAAACAAATGAACACAGACTATATTCCATCGGCAATCGGGTTCGTGACCCTAAGGGCATTGAAAACATCTGAAAAGGCATGACATACTCGTGCTGGACTCTAGATTGTCGAAAAACCTATATAGACAGTCCTTGATGCACTCTACGCAGTATGTAACCAAACAACTGTAGACAGAGTATATTGTGAAAATCAGGTTCATTGACCGTAAACCCATTGCGAAACCATGAAAAACCACGACATAGGCACTCTAGACTCTAGAAAGCATCATTGTTTTCAGCGTTCAGAAAACCTATATATAGTAGCTTCTTCACCAGGTCAAAATTTATGGGGTGTGGGTCTCCCGGCTGATGAACCGGGAGAACCAAACTATGCACCGACAGTCGACAAGTATGGCGGCGGCCTCCGGTTCATAGGATTTTTGTGTATATTAATTTATTCGTATTTGTGTTGTTTTTGCTCAAATTGTGAGGTGTTTCGGCACCAAGTAGAGACTACATTAGCAATATATGTCAATGAATATGTAATTATAGCATCAAAAACTTAAATCACCATTTACCTCGCGTGTTTGTTTAGTTGTCAATACCTGAACCATGGGCCTGAACCTGGTGAATTTAGCCAGCATCAAATGCCTATCAAAAGTTGGTAGCAAGTAATAACCAGGAGTGCATAACGAGGGAAGGGTGTGACAATTTTTCGCATCATGTAGTTGCACGTGTTTGATATCATCTTGTCTTTTCGGAAAGTCAAATACGTTTGCATTTCTGCTTGTGTTTTATGTTGAAAAAATATCTACCAGGATACTGCCATCAGTTAGACCGACCTCTGTCGCCCCGCGGCTCCAACCGACCTCTGTCAACCCAAGGATTGCGGTCATTCTTCATCACCCCGAGGGCCCCGATCAACCTCCGTCACCCCAAGGGCTTCGATTGGTCTTCATCACCCAGTGTGCTCCGGTCGATATCCGTTATCCCTATGGCTCCAATTCATCACCGTCACCCTAAGCGCCGCGACCGACGTCCGTTATCCCAAGAGCTGCGACCGGCCGTGGTGACCCAAAGGGCTCCGACTATAACATGCACACGTAAATTATACAAGAGTCCACCTACAAATTTTACAGCTTTCCTGTACTAAGATGGTTTACTAATAGTAACTACATTACTGCATTATATATTTCTTTCGGGTAATTAAAAAACCGCTTTTATATGCCAAAATTCGACATTGTCTCGATACTTGATGGCAATATGTAAACAGAAGGAACAAGCAAATGTGTACTCAAATTATATGTGCGGATGAAGATATATACCTACTCTAAAAATCTATCCAACTGTTCAATTTTGTGAATTGATAAAAACCTGAACGAGCCGTGGCTTGAGGGCTCAAACGAAAGATCTAAAGGGTGTCTATTTGTAAAACAAAAATCATCAGAATTCTTGCATGGAATTTTGAGTTCTAAGCGATTGAAATTTTAGTTGGGTCGACCCTTTTTCGGGTCATCGGACTCGTGAACTCGGTTGAATCTTATCAACCGAAGGGTTCTATTTGAAAGATCAAATACATGTGCGTTACCTAACAAAATTTTAGACAGTTTTAAGAATAGTTTAATTAATTTCGGTTCCAACCGATAAATTTCCAAAGTGCAGATCCGTTTGGGTAAAAGTGGCTGTGGCAACAATGAGTAAAACCTGATAAAATTCTCAAAACCATAACTTTAGCAAGGATCGGGTCGTGTTGATTTCAAATATGCTCCTAGAAAACCGTTATATATTTAACCTCGGTCGGCGGAGGATCAATTTCTAGCTCCTATCTCGTCTCAGTGAATCATGGAAAATTAATCTCCGTGAGTGTCGCGTTTATCTTATGCCTTAACTCTTGACCGAGGGGAATCCAGAATGATTTCGGAAAGAGTTGAAAAGTTGCTTACATGCCATTCGGGCTCAAACTCCCAGATTGGACGGACTGTGGAATGCTGGACGGACGAAACAGGTATTATTTTGTGCCAACATATTTACGCTACATATACTAAATATAGTGAAGTTATTTTGCAAAACGTACTACTCCTTGTGACAAATAATGTTAAGGGTTCCACTTGAAAGTTTCCATTAAAGATTTCAATTTTAAAACTTTTGTTACGTGATGTTTTTGGTGAATACAGAATTAATTTATGAGCAACCATTATTTCAGTAATGATGGTCGCGTAGTTTCAGCGCTGTGGTTTGAATTTCAAGTGTTTTATGATTTGAGGTAAAGACTACTATTACAGTTTTTCCTGTATGAAGAGCAGCTATGGTCGAGCGTTATCGTTTTTAGTTTAATCCGGCCCACATTTTCGGTAACGTAGATTGAATTACAGTATGTTAGCTTACTATATCTTCCGAATGGTAAGCCTAAATTGTAAACGTGGACACAATACATTTGAAATTTGGTATAAAATAATATATTCTTAGATAAGCATATCAGCTACATCAGGCTTTTCGGGCCGGGTCTGCTCAGTTTTCATTGAAAAATTAAATTGGTTCTCACATCTGCCGCTCATACAGAATTAGATAAACTGGATTTTGAAGTGGTCCTATCTGACCCGAAATACATGAAAATGGTCGCATCTCTATAACTAGTGAACGCATATGGATCATTTTAGGCTCCTTTTGTAGACCGATGAAAGGTATATACGGCTGCATCAGAAGCGTTATTTCGGCGGTTATCTAAGCTATAGAATTAGGTAAAATGGGTTTTGAAATTGACCTAGGAGACCAGAAATACACAAAAACGGTTATATTTTCGTAACCAATGCAAATATATGAATCATTTTTGTTAGGTAATAAAAGTTCTAATGAGATGTTTATGTCACCGATGGCGGCGGTTACCTATGTTGTAGAATTGTTGGATTTTCCAAACTTTTGAAATTATACGTGGGGGCCCCGGGTCGCCCCCACTTGATTACCTGATAGCCTTGCCCCTGGGGTCCCCAGGCTGAACTAGGCAACAATAAAGTACTGTAATCGTCAGAACTGATTGTAATTATGCTTCCTTAAAAAGCGGAAATTTTAGTGATTTTTAGCCCTGCCAGGGAAAATTCGCATATATTTTTAGGCCATCAAACGAAAACTAGCGGGCAAGAAAGTTACTGGGGGCATAAACTGTGAGGAGACCAAAATTTACCTGAGGGAGCTCGAAATACCTAGGGCGCCTCCCTGCTCCGTGGAGAGCGTAGAGTTGTTAAAATGATCCACAAGATCAGAAATATACTAAAACGGTCAACTAATAGAATACATAGGTCTTCTTGGGATCACTTTGTAGAGTAGAGTTATAAAAGCTATATTTTGCTGCAAATGAAATCTTGTGATGGACCTATTTTGTAGGATTAGTTAAAATGCTCGCAAAAGACCCGAAATATACGAACACTGGCATAAGTTCAATAACCAACAAAAATATGTGAATCATCTTCGGCTCATCTTGTAGAGCCGTAAAACCTTCTAGGGTTATTGCGGCGACTACCCATGTTGTATACTTAAGGAAAATTTTTAAAAATCTTGAAATGGGCTCATCTGACCCGAACTACACAAAACGGCCATATATGAAAGGCTATGCGGCCAAAAATGCAATCACGATGATTAAGTGTTTTGGTTTTAGCTTAGTTGTGCAAATATTGGTCAGCAGGAAAAATTATCGTCATGCCCGCTCTACAAACCTATCCGAGTAAGCGCGGAATCTACAACGGCAATTGAAAGACCGCTATCTGGTGTTGTTATTTCGCTAAGTCAGTTTCAAGGCTTCGTTAGGGAATCCATCACGTATTTGGCTGCGTATCTAGGAGCTACGTAAGTTGTGATATTTTTTAATATTTAGTAGAGATGGCCAGGGAATTGGTTTACAGTATCCGGATATGTGGGTAAAATTGTGGGATATATCGGATAATCCGGGGTATCCTGATACAGGCAATTCCATATTCTATTGGCATGTCCACAGCCTTCCGAAAAGTGGGAGGAGCTTCGGGAGCTCCATGTTCTTTCTCGGGAGAAATTTCAATGTGGGCGAATAAATTTTGCTTAACATTGTAAAAACACGATAGATCATGATGAGATAGCTGCAGTGTGGCCATTTATTACCGCGATACGTGCGCTACAAAGTTTTTCTTTTTTAAAGTACTATTCTGGATTATAATCTGCAACACCAAAGGCCGATTTCACAAAATATAAACAATTTAAAAAAATAAGAAAGCAAAAATCGACGAATCTCAAAAGAGCGTAAGCCCGAAAATGTCAAATTTCGAAGGCTTTTTTCAGGTATAACTGACTGAAATAAAAATTCACAAATTTTTACTCGCACTCATAGATTTTGTAGCTGCGACCCTGCTACTGTCACTATGGCGCATGCTGGGGTTGGATGAAACGTTTTATAAAACCACGATAAATATTTCTTTACACCATTGTGGCATAACTAAATGCGGTATATAGTTTAGCTTCTGTGATTGATCCTGTGATTGCGTGATCAAAGAGGAACTTATATATGTTATAGCTACCTTAGCCTTGCCTTGCATAGCTTATTACTTCGCGAATACCCGTAACTTTTACTTTCACTTAACTTCGGTAACTTTCCAGCGTCATCACATTTGAGCAGCTTGATCCTGCTTGTTTTACAGGCAAACCCGTCACGGTTGCTTCAAAGAGACACTGAATATTAAGGATACACTCTGACAGATATACTTTCAACCCTGACTACTTTTTGTATACCCGAAATGTAACCACGTCTGCCTTTTTTACTTACTAAATTGCTTTAACTTTAACATCGAACTGGTATCTAAATATAAATATTATCAACTTTAGGGGTTTCCTTTCTACCCAATACCAACCGCCAACCGTGCGATGGTTAGTCAGAAGGCTGAAAGGCAGCCGAAAAACTCACAATCTATACACTTTTGAAAATGAAGTATTTTGGGTTTACAACTAATCAGTGATTCGAGATAATAAAATGAAGTGTCCTCGTCTCCTTGTCGTAAGGTAGATATGGGTACGGGGGTACGGTGCCCCCATGGTTCGGGGTCGGACATCAAAATGAGGGTTTTTTATCCCATTTTAGTACCCTTTACGCAAGCAAGGTTATTTTTATCTAAACTTTCGAATTTTTTTCTATGGTATGTTTTACTTCATAGTAAAACGATAAATGCTGATTCCTATTTTTTGTTTTTCGATTAAGGCATCCGGTTCATAGGGTTTGAGGTATGGCACCCTCGTCGTTCCTCGATCCAAAATTCGAAAATTTGTTCTGACGTCCTGGTCGGCTGAAAAGTTTTACTTGGGGGTTTTCAGGCATGGCAAGCTCATTGCTGGTGTATATTTTGTTCTGCGATCCATGGTTCTGTCGGTACGGGTGTATGGCGCCGCCAAGCATCATCGATCCAAAATTCCTAATTTCACTGTTACGTCCTAGTAGGCAGATAACTTGCACTTGGGGTTTTGGGGCATGGGAAACTTATTGCCGGTGTTAGTTTTGTTTTAACTTGTACGGTATTGTGTGATATCCACATATAGCATATCGACGTATGGTATCGAGAGCTCATTGGCTGTGCACGCAAACGGGCGTACGTGTACCTATACATCACTACGTTCTGCAATCTCGATAGAGTTACTAGTGTTTTCAGGGAAAACGCTAAAATCTTCAATAAATATCATAAGAAACGATGGGTGCGGAAACGCCTCTGTTGTTTGCCTTTTGCCGTAACTGGAATTCTAGTTACTCCCTGTCAACATAAATGTTGTATAATAAGTAATACTCGTTTCGATGCGCCATCCTACTCAACCCACCGAAATTTTGTCAGAGCCCCAGTTTTATAATTTTGGCAACGAAATTGAAGCAAAATATATGAAACGGGGCTACTACAGCTTCGAAATTGGAATATAATAACATGTATAAATAAAGGTATGAGATATAGATATCTAGCAGTCTAGAGATAATTAACCTGCCCATCTTCAATCCTATTTTGTAATAGCCGATAGCGATTCACAAACCCTTGTTATTAAACAAATGCAGAAATATCGTCGGGTTTAGCCAAAAATCAGAAGCAAGTACCAAAAATCACGCATATATTCCAACAGCATTTTGACGATTATCATTTTGCAGAAAAACTGTTATGTAATGCCTATCACCTATTCATTTATATTTGTCTCTTATTTCGAACAAATTTAACGTAATACTGACGTTACAAATCATGAATCTGTCCGGACTAGCTCACGAACTAAGCAGCCTAATCTAAATTTAGTAGATTTTCTTTCGCAAAAAATGGACTTTTTTGTAGAATTTTCGCGAACACAAATTGGCCGGATTTCAATTCAAATCCGGAACGATTTTATTCGCGATCAAATTCTATGTACGGGAACAGAAATGTGCTTTCGTCGATCTACTCGAAAATGTTCGGGAACTGAAATATTTGCAAAAAACCCGCTAGCCTAAACAGTGTCTCTGACCACTGATCAGAAAATTACCTTCGATCTATTATTTTCTCTTATAATCATATAAGGCAATAATTTCGAGTTTCCTACAGAAGAACATGTAACAAACGTATGTGTTGTAAAAAGAGGCGACTGGAGATAGAGCGAAAGTATGTATTCTATGCTCCAAGCTTTGTAAGCACATTCAATTTGACGCAGTATACGCAAAAGTGTATATTGGAAGGCATTTTTTGCTATGGGTGTCCAAAAACCGGCCTATTGATCGGTAAATACACATTTCCTCAGTCTCTTTAAAGTTTCAGAGAGGCAATAGTGCCATTGCAATATTAAGTTTAATGTAAAAGTTATTGTAATGTATTTTAAATTCACTTATACCTTCATTTCTTCCTTCACCTGTTTTACTATATATAAATTTCGAAGACCAAGTTCCGGATCGGGTTTAAATAGATGGTTCCGTTTGCTGGTTCCGGCTACGGTAAGTTTCGGTTCCGGTTATTCCTTGCATGGTTGATGAGCAGGGGTTAAGTTTACCGTCGCATTAGTCATATATACTTATACTGATCATACTTCATTTGATGTATCTAAAGTGAACTCAGATTCCTCCAAGTTATTCAGTATAATGTTGGTATGTTTTCATCGAAATTGGTGCTTTAGTTTTGTGCAAATGTTATAATTACTGTTGAGTGGAAACGTATAATTAGCTTCGGCACATCTGTGAATTGCAAAGGATGTTACATTTACTCGGTAGTAGTTGTAAGTTTTAATGACGTCGGTGTAATATGATCGCATCTATTGATGTACTCGAAGTTGCTTTTTACGTTAGTCAAATGTAAAAGAAAATACAGTGACTCGCAGTTTTCATCAGCTCATGCTACTGTTTTTTCCAGGACCCCAACCGTACAAAACATTGGATTCCGCATGATAATAGTAGGCGTCACCGGAATCTGTTATTAATTAGAATTTTGCATTTTTATATTTTTTAATCGTTCTAGCGTTCAGGATTTTTTCTTGCGCAAAGATAGACTGCGCGATAATGAACTGCTGAAAAAGTGTACACACTTGATTGCGCTACGACCGGAAGGCGACAAGTATACCGCAGCTATGAAATGGAATACGCCTGTGGTTTCTCTTAAGTAATGTTAAAAGCTGATATATGTTAATTTATAAGTTTTAGTTATTGGTTTCAGTAGCTGTGTAAGTTCATTGTCATTGAAACACAACGAGCACGATGGGTTGTCCCTAATAGCGTTTCCCTGTACAAAAGGTCTTTTTTGCCTGTTTATGGTAATAATTTTTGTAGAATTTGTGATGGGAGATTTGAAAAATATTAAATTTTTGTGTCTACTGTAATGTTTTGCCGGGAAGGGAAGGATTAGAAACCTTAGAAGCACTTTCAAGACGTCTTCACTGCTGTCAAAACAATTTTTGTAGAATTCGTAAAGGGTTTCATGGTTTCACAGAGAGAAGCCACGACACCCTTGTTAGACGGGCTTCCCGAAAAGACATAATATTTAGGGATGTAGCTATAATGAAGCTTTAGAAATAGGTTTTTGGCTTTAGTTACCGAGTAAGTATGTTTACAGGGGTTAATTTGGCATCAATAGGACTCGTGCCGTCGATTTCAGAAATTAGTCATATTTTGCTTCTTCCTCTTTTTTCATCAAACACTAACGTAACACAGTATTGTCAGATGGTGTTAAATTTGACATCAGTGGACGCGTCCTAAACAAGCGGCGGTAAAGTGTGTTGCTTTCATAATGATATCTACCTTAATTTATACTCTAGAGCAAAAATATATTCTTCGTTACTTACGGTAGTGGTGATGAGCATCTTTTATTGTCTTATAAGCATTTGTAAATACAATTTCATTTCCAGTTCAGAGATACCCTCGAATTTGTTACTGTACGTAGCCAAAATAGCACTCACTTCCAAAGGATTTCAACAAACATTTTGTTTTTATTATGCGACAGAAAGAAAAATTATTCATTGTGCTTGTTTTCAATATTTTAGTGAGTTAAATAAGCCTTTCTAATGGGATTCGTCGTCGGTGTGCTACTTGTTTTAAGTTTAGTGAGTAATGTAACTGTATCAGATCGACGTGACGCTGCTGCATTACGCACTTCCGTAAACGTAATGCCCATACGACCCCGGCTATCGTAACCTCAAGGGCGGACCTAATGGGCTCTAATTTCTATTTTTTATTTTTGATTCCGGTCAGACCCAAGAAATTACGGAGCATTGCAAGTCGCAGGAGCGCTTCACAGGATGTGTCCTGATCCTGCCGGACGGGTTGCGCACGTAGCCTAAGAAGTACTACCTTTGAGGTCCCCAGGGAGGTCGGCTCCGTGTAAATGCTCTCAGGCCAAAGAGACCATACCACTATTCCCTATCCTCTTTTACCGGGAAGTGTATATAATAGGTATTAGGCTTGGCTTCAGTTTCCCGCTTTCTCGAACCTGTAATTTATTTATCCAGTGGCCCCCACTAAAGTCCGACAAATCCCTAGACGTTTAACGTCGGATTCACGTGTAGTTTCCTATTCTGGGTGTTCAGGGAAAGTTTTAATTCTGCAGTAAGTTTTCCTTATTGGTTGCAGGAGTCGTACTCACACAGTATGGAATATATATATTATATTTGATACAATTATGGAATCGGAGAGTCACGCTAAGGTTTGCTTCTTCAACGCGTGTGTCAAACCGGAACGTGGGTCGTCGATAGGGGCAACGGATTTCAAACCCCTTTTTTATATCTATCGCTACTAGGGTCAGCAAAACACTTGGACGCATTTGGTTTGATTGAGCATTTATTGATGAGTCAAAATCGTATATGGACAAAAACATACTGTACGGATAAATACAATAGATACAGTATCACTAGTATGGTACGCTATTGGGAGAATGATCAGGGCGGCAAACGGGGTAAGTTACGGAGTCGTCGCCTTTTTCATGGAACTCTCACAGCTGATTCAAACCACTGCGTAAACTGATTAGCCTTTTCTAATGACAGCTGCGCTTACATTAAAAGTGGGTCAAATCAAAAGCAGATACCGATAAGTAATACGGAGCGTAAAACGGTTAGTTTTCGTGAGAAGCGCCATTCAACTAACTGCTCGCTCGGCACTGCCAGTGCTGCTAGAGGGACTCCGACAAAACAACAGGATCAGGCAAGCGAAAGGCGGTAAAATAATGGGTACAAATGAGGCATACGGGACAAAGCGTACAAAGTGGGATTTGCGGTTCGTGATCTTGCTCATCCTAATCACGGCTATGGTACATGATAAGTGAATATTCGTACATGCGGTAAAGTAGCGATTGGATTAACATGTGTTCGAGTAATGGTAGATATCGATATAACTTTAAGTTTGGGAGGTGATCATCGGTACGACTCGTAATTTTCTCTAGTGCGACAATGGTACGACTGTTTTTTTCCTACTCGTATACATACATACGTACGGTGACCATCAGTATAAGATAAAATTTTCAGCAAGTTGCACAGACATAACTGTTTAATTTAGGGTCTAATTACCTACAAAACCATTCCTCAGGTACGGTAACAAAATGGTAAAATTTGGCCTTAAATTGAGGCTCATCTGTGACCTAAATAACTACCCTTTCGTGTCTATAAGAAAGAGCTAAAATTGCGCTAAACTAGGCCGGGTAAAATTATCCTACGAGCGGCTTATGTGTCCCGGTAAATTGACATTGGGACCGAATTTTCTAACTTTTCAGCTTTTTGTTAATCCAAAATTATCACTAAAATTTAATATGTGTTGTGCACATTAACTGTACTTTATCAACACTAGGAAAGAAATTCAATTCCTCTGCGTGGAAATTGTTCTAAAGTGATTGTGCCAATATGGTGGCTATACATTGTCATTGTACAAATTTCATGCCAGCTTCAGGCTGCATTAGGGGCAGGGGTTAAGATTGTGTTCAGGTACCTATAAATTTGACTAAAACTAGAACTATACTTAGCCTCGTAGGTCGTCGGCACTATCCTAAAAGTACTGAAGCTTAAGTTATTTTGACTTGAAAACGGCTCTCGGAAAGAGCTCTAATCGGTACTAAAATTGAACTAATCCTAGCGTTTCGTACTTCACGAAACGGGTCAATAAGGGGCGGTCCCGGTTGTCGATACAACCGTAAGAAATTTACTAACAGAAATTGACTCTGTCAGTATCGTTAGATTTTTCGGGTTCCTAGTTTTCGACCAAGATTTTGAGTCCAATTCGATAGGGGATGGGGAAAACCTATAATTTTCGATATCTATCTAACTTGCCAGCCTTTCTCTGTGAAATTTTGCACAGGGGCTGGGCTCGACCTTATTTATCGATTTACTATAGCCACGTCAATGGTCCTCACAAAAATTGATCTGTCGCGCCAAGACCTGATAGACTAGATATTGCATCTGGCGATATCGATAACTTTAAAATACAAAAAATATTGATACACGCAATGAGAAGTATCAACGCTAGGGAAATTATTATTTTCCCTTTTCTAACCAAAATATGTGTAAAAGCAAGACCGAAACCTACTATGAGACTATATGTATAACTATATACGGCAAGGAATTCTATGAAATTTGTGTAGACCCTGAGCTGCTTTTACGCTGATCGGGTCCATATTTTTCATAATTTTTGAACGGGCCACGAATCTGCCGGGCTCGATAGCTCAAATGGAAGGCCTAACGGGCCTCTATTTGTACGATAAAAATCATCAAAATTCCTGGAGGGAGTTTTGAGTTATGAACACGTAAGTTTTGGGTGGGGGGCAGACTCCTGTCGGGCCGTCGAGTTTGTCATTCCGACTCAATAATGTTAAGTTTTAGAATTGTGTCCAGTAGCGGACACTCCTACGAAGAAACGGCGAGAGTTTCAACAAAATTCCTGGAGAGAATCTTAAAATACTTTAAATCTGCGTTTTCGGTTGGGGCAAACCCCTTCAGGGTCGTCGGGTTTGGGTGTCCGACGTAGTGTTCGCAACTTTTGTGAGTTAAACCAACAGCGGGGATCCTTACGGAGGTCCGGGTAAAAATTCAAACAAATTCCTAGAGTAATTCTTAAGAAATATTAAATGTCCACTCGGAGCGAGCGGTCTCGCTCACCGGGTGTTGGGTCGGGGCGCTCGGTTCTGGATACACAGGAATTCTTTACTCAATTTTAAACATTTCGAGCGTTTAAGTGCTCGACGCAGTTTCCTAGGTAATGTTCTACCAAAAATGATCGTCCTAAGTTTCCAGTAATCGAAATATCAAAATATGACATCAGATGCTTGTTCCAAAAATCGCAACACCGACAAAATTGTGAGTAAAATTGTTTAAGTGTGCTTGACGCGAGTGGCATGGCCAAGGATAATAAAGAGTCTGCTCGGGCCTAATAATCAATCAGAAATTCGTTTATTTAACCTCGGTCGGCTCAGGAATAATATTCTAGTTCCTAACTCGACTCAGGGAATCATGTAAAAACGAATCTAGACGCGAGTGTCGCGTTTATTTGTGACTTAACTCATCGACCGAGGGAGGTTCAGCATGACCTCGGCCGTCTAACTAAGTTGCGTGAGTGGCTAGGTATTGCTACGTGTCTGCGGGACAAGCTAGGACGGGTAGGGCTATCATGTAAATAAAGGTATGGATAGGGGAGACGGTATCCAATCCTATGGGCAAACTGTCACGCTTCGGGCTTCTCTAACGTAACATTAACTGCGTTCAACTATGTTACTCCGCCTCCCTGTCCACACTTACACATTCGATTCCTGTCGGGCGGCGTCCATCGCTTCTCCATCCGTTCGCAAATCCAAATCAGAAAGCCATAAAGCCAGAGAGTGAGAGAAAGAAAATCCATAGAAATAAATCGTAACTGTAGAAGAGCGACAGAGCGGTCTGCAAAACGACCGAACTCTGCGCTGCCAAAGTCAAACTGAGCTCTGCAGAGCTTGTGCAGTTCTGTTTAAATACTGTCGTTTTTAAATTTCAAATTTTTGAATTCTGTGGCCGTTAGAAGTGCTTGGTCAGCACTTTTGGGGCGATTTGACCTCGAATACTAAGCCTTGCAGTAAACTTCGTTATCGGTCCGATTTTCGATGAATTTCGGACCATTTTAATATCATATTTTATGTATATAACTAATTTGATTTATTATCCTATAAACTTTTACAAACTATTGTAAACGTCCTAAACTCTCAGCAAACTAACTATAACCCGTAGTATATAATTCAAAATTTTAGACTCCCACATTCGTTACACTCTTACTTAATATTAAATCAGAGACCGCATTGATGCTAAGTTTGCAAAAACTTGGCGGTTCTGGGAAGCAACTTCCATAACGTTAACATAAAAGTAAGGAACAACTGATAACAAACTTTTGCAAGCATTAAATTTCTGGAGACATATAAGCTAAGGTCAGTTCTATATAAATTTTATATGAAGTCGGCAAGCAAACTCAAAGCTGCACTCAGTATATTCAAGAAAGTATAAGCTTACCGGTGTGCTAGACTGTAAAGGAATACTTCTTACTGACCATTTTAATATAAATTTGACTAAACTGTTTACTTGGTGTAGCTCTGAAATTATATTGAAAATGTGCGTTCGTGCTACTATTTGATACGAGGTTTATATGAAGCTACTGATAAGAAGTTTCAGTTAATGAAATTTATATACAGTTCATCCGAGTATGGAGACGCCAATTCAGAGTTGATCGGCGTAATAAAGAGACACAGAAGACGCGGTTTAAATCGACCTGCTAATAATAGTAAATAAACGCGGACGCTGGACATCCAAGTCCAGTTAGCGACTTAAGCGTCAGGATAGAATCAATATTAAGCTAATATAAACTGCTCGCTTATTTAACGACAGCTTCCCAGGAATAGACGTGGCTTAAGTAAACAAAAGGAAACAAACGGGGCAAAGGGGTAAAAAGAGATAGTGCCACTCCCCAGTGATGGCCAAAGTGCCAAACGAGGTTCGGGCTCGGACTTAGCGCATCCGTCCGAGTAATGTGATATGTAACAGGTCCACTTTTGGACCTTACACTTATGTTAAGTATTTATTGAGTTAATTAAACGTGTGTCACTTGTTTACGTGTATGCCTATTTACCCATAAGTCCGTGGATACGGGTCGGATTTCCACGAAACCGGTATCATTAGATAGATAATAAAATTGTCTATTAGAAATTTGTAGGGCTAAATTTACAATTTCTCAACGGTTCCGGAGTTATGGGCCGGACCCGATATTTTGATTCCAAATTTTCATACTTTTTTCTTAATTTTATCAGTTATCTCAACCAGCGAAAATGAACGCTGGTAACTGATACTTTATTTATCACTGCAGTTTACCAGTGTAATTGCTAATATTGAACACTAGTAAATGATACATCTTTTTCCTACTAATATTTGCAGGAAAACTGCTCGTTTGCTGTTCGCCATACGGCGAACAGCCACATTTTTGTACTCCTCATTCGTGAGGATGGTCGTGAAGGGTATCCGTCACGGCCACTATTTCCTATAAAAATCGAAGTAAACTTTGCCTTCATACCACGCGGGGTAGGGCTAATCTTACATATATATCGGGTTAGACGGGGAGTCGTAGCGACCTAAATTTCCACGAGTCGATTATGGCAACAGCTCGCCATACTGGCATTTTCTGTCTATAAAAGTACTAATTCCCATGTGTGAAAATCCCTAAGTTTTTCCTAAAAATCATCCTAAACGAAACTAATTATCCTCGGCTATTTGCACCTCCAAACTCATAAATCACAAGGGTACATACAATAAAATGTAACCACAATCCTAAAAACATCAATGGAATACATAAGAAGGTTGCATTTAGATATAGACCTTTATGCCTCTGTACAACGACAAAAATATGATACGACAATTATCGATAGATGTTACAATTATATATCCATAATCAAGGGTACAACACGAGTATTGTGATCATAAAACAATATAGAATCATAATGAAATTAGTCGCTCTTATGGCCATTACCAACAAGAAAATACGGTATGAATATGTTATAACGATTATATATAAATGCTTAACAAGTATTATTCAAATCAGGCTGCCAAATCGTGTACGTATACCTAAAATACATACGATCATCAACGCCAATTCCAATGGTACACAAATATATAGTATGATCAGGGTTATACGAATCAAATGCACAATACGTGCCTTTAGTGCCATCAAAATGGTACAACAAAAGCAATGGTAATGGTAATATATATACATCCATAATTCAAGTATGTTAATGAGGCCTTTATGGCCAAAACAATATGGTTATACTAATGATGATACGATGCTAGATACCCAATAGGTGCCTTTATGGCACTACAATCAACATATATATATACGGTAGCAATACCTCGATGATTCTTCATCCCTGAAATGTTAATAACGATACCCTTTTTGATCACCAAAAACTGTCGGCGGTGCAGGCCAAAATGTGACGGAAATTCCCAATTCGTAGCGAGGTTAACGATCCGTAACGATTCATGATTCGTGCAATTTATACAGTCTATGAATAAGATGACATGAATCATGGTCTTGCGGTTCGGTTCGTATGCACTGGGGAAGAGCGGCTTATGTATTCGCTTGCGCAAAGAGGTCCTAAATCGGTTCCACTTCTGTATACATACGTATTTCAATGCAACGGTTGGTTTCGTACCCAATTGGGTCGTCTCCGTTGGGTATTCTAAGTTGGGAAACTAAATTCGAAAATATTGACCATTACACTATGGCCAGGATTATTGGGGTATTCGATTAAATGTTGGCCATTACACTATGGCTAGGATTAATGGGTTATTTGACTAAATGTTGGCCATTAGAGTGTGGCCAGGATTATTGGATTGTGTATTAAATGTTGGCTATGAGAGTGTGGCCAGGATTATTGGATTGTGTATTAAATGTTGGCCATTAGAGTGTGGCCAGGATTATTGGATTGTGTATTAAATGTTGGCTATGAGAGTGTGGCCAGGATTATTGGGGTATTTGTAAATGTTGGCCATTAGAGTGTGGCCAGGATTATTGGCTGTCTATTAAATGTTGCCATTAGACTCAGGCCAGGATTAAGGGTATTCAAAAAATGTTGCCATTCGGGTATAGTCTGGATTAATCCACTCGTAACGATCCACTATGGAAGTGTTACATAACGAATGGCATTGTTATTAGTGAACAAGAATTTTTGGTTTATGACAAACTTATTAAAATTGAACAAACAAATATGTTTTAAAGCCGATTTATTCGAATAAAACTAAATATAATTTTCAAATATTACAGGACTTCCTTTTCCCAAATTAACGTTATTCATAAACTACTATAAGATGTGCTACTATAAGCGACTTTTGATTTCAACCGTCTTCGTTTGCACATGTTAACGCAGTTCCCTTATTAAAGGGTTAAAGGAATTTTATCTAACTTGTTAAAGATATCCCGCTTTTGTGGAAAGAATAAATAGAGTGGCCAAGAAGAGAATAATTTTGATATAACACACAATCGTGATATTGCTTTTAATATAGTATTGATGGTGTATTATTCTTTCATAAAATTTGGATGGGCTGAGAAAGTTCAATTTAAGCCGCATAATAGTCGAACTTATCGACTTTTGATTTTCGTTTCAAAGGATAGCGTAGATGTGTAGGTTTTCGTGTTAGTGTTGCTGACTGGTTTAATGAAATGAATAAACGTGTTGTCATTAGTGTATAATGCATTGAAGTGAAAAATATTTTCAAATAAATCAGCACTTCAAATTTTATTTCGAGCTTCTTTAAAATTATTGTTCTAATAGCGTATTTGTTTACATTCTTTCACATCGTTCTATACAAGGCAAGTCCAAATTTGAGATTCATTGCGGTGTTATATATTTGGTTTCTATCCTAAAAGGGGATCGGGCTGGCAAATTTTCTTTGCATTGGGGGAACCGGAAGTACCTGGAATACTGCGCTCTCCAGGTTATCTGGAGTAGTTTTAATTGTATTTTCCTTGAATGTATAATATAGTTTTTTCGTATGTCAGTTACATACTGGAAATGTGTATATCTGCAGGATGCACTTCATTTTGCTTAGGATTTTATGATGTATATATAGCCTACATAAACCGCATTATTGACTCTATTCTGATCCTTTTTTGTTAGTATGACCGTTTTTTGATGTCACCTCTAAAAACCTGGGGTGCTGATTGGGTTTACCTGGAGGAACCTTAGGGAGCTAAAAATCCTGACGGCCCCCTCGCTTTTCTGCGGAAAGGGCAAATAAAGACTCTGATTCAGGTTAAACGTAAATTTTAAATATTTTCAAGTAATTTAATCAAGTTTTACATTATTGGTTCAATGGATGCAGTAAAAATATCGTCCGAGCGGGCAGAAAAAATTTGTCGTGGTGAGTTAAACACGAGCAACCATATTTATTATAGGAACCGTAACGACATCGAAGTCTAAAAATACATAAACTTCAGTGCTTTCTAACGAAAATCGTTACACTAGTTACATAAATCGGCATCAGAAACATTGCAAAAATGCAGAAAAATGAAAATTTTTTTGCACTATTTTTACCAGACTTAGTCGAAATTTAATTTAATCGCGGTTTAGAATGTGATTCAGTATAAGACATCCATGTCAACCAGTGTTATTTCTCGAGAAGCAACGAACATCAAGGGGCATTGAACCAGGCTTAGGCAAAAATTTTGCCAAGACGCACGAACGGGGGGCACCCGTTTTTGCTAAAACATTGATCACTGAAAATTTGTGGAAGTCAGAGATCGCTATATCATCCTTCGAACAAGCAAAATGGTAATTTTTTCTAAAATTCTACCCGTAAGATAGAAATTTGATACTACTTAGAAATTAGTTTATAATGTGCTTTTAACTGCAATCTTTGATAGTAATCGTTGTAGCGTTTTTAGCAATCGAAGGCGTCCAGTTTTGAAAAATTTTAGTTTTAGAAGGATTTCATTTCATGTCCCACTGTAAAATTCCGCGTCTTGGTGCCACACCTGGTCGTGTCAAAGTACTTTCGCTGTCTATTTTGGCTGACGAGTATTGACTCATATTTCCTAATTCCTAATAGTAACCTCGGATACTTTCCTTGTTTTCATTCTCATGAGCTAATTTATTATGATGTATGAGAATCCATTATTGTAATAGAGCACATTTTAATCAATTTTACTGAAATTCCATTATTGTTGCATTTCACAATAATTCTTAGATGGTTGGTAGACTGTGCAGCGGCTGGATATTTACTTCCTGAATCTGACTATCCGGTATCTTCAGCTGAGCCTTCAATCGACGATTACGAAAACCATTTGCCAAGTGAGTGAGATTGAACGCGAATAAATGTGTTATGCACAATGACGCTTAAAATTCGAATCTTGGTTTATAAAATAATCATTAAACATGTAGCTCACGCGGCCTGGGAAATAATGGTTGTCGCGAAGTTACAAATTGCGCTTCCTGCGCCAGCTTCATAATCACGGAGACAATAATACATCAGCAAGGGGAACCGTTACAGGTTAGTTCAAGCACATAAATAAAAACTGTGAGTCCTTTTATTTCTCACTCTATGACCAAATAACCGAATTTACAAAATAATCAACTTTCAAGAAAAACTGGCAGTATCTCACAAACAAGTGCGTGATTTTGTTGTCATTGTGCGTAATAACCTGTAACTAGCTATGATTTTGTTGTGTATGCCTTCCGAAAACCGTAGGAACACCTGAAGTTTTTAGTCTGACATGAGTTAAGGAACACCACCTATTTTGCGTGTCGCAATACTTATAATCGTTTATCTGTAAGGCAACAACTTATAACCAAATAAGTGATGACGGACGAAATCTTTTCAAATAAATCTGGTTCGCCGACGGTTAACCTTTAATTCACTCACAACACCGGAGAAAAGACAAAGTATGGTGACGTTGGATTCTTGATGATCGCAACATCATAGTGAACGTACCGTAAAATATAAGCAGTTCTAAATGCCCTAAACGCAATATATATGTAACCAGGTAACTGAAGACATACAAAGCCATTGAAAAAAAACATGAATAATATAGTACGTGTTGGACGCTGGATAAACGGAACATTCTTTCTTACTCCTATTATTTCTGATGCCCTGCATGTAATATATATACTAAACAAATGAAGACAGACTACATTCTGGAAATCGAGTTCATCTACTCTAAATCCATTAAAAAGCTCTGAGGAGCCATGAAATATTGGAGCTGGACTCTAGATAATCAAACCATCCCAAACCCCCCCCCCCGACCTGTGGCCAAAAACTGATGAAATACGTTATTGCTAACGATGAATTATATACTCTTTGTTTTCACTTTACTAGATGGAGTATTGTCTACCGAAGCTAGATTGCATAACTTATAGACTGTAACAGAAAAATTGGTATGGTCTACAGTAAATTCTCCTTTAGCCACCATGTGCTCTGATGGAATTAATTATCAGAACGTAGTGAAATGTATTGGAAATTGTGTGTTGTAGGGGTGAAATCTTTTAAATTCCGACTGTGCGTGTGTGATCAGCCATAACTCGGGAACGACTTAACCGATTTTCATGATCTTGGGCTCATTCGAACCGTTTTTGATTTCGGGTCTGGTTCTGGGGTGAGGGGTCAAAATGTGGGTTTTTTGCCACATTTTAGTACCCTTCACGAAAGCAAGGTTATTTTTATCTTAACTTTCGAATTTTTTCTCTGGATAGTTTTATTTCATAAGAAATGATAAATGCCGATGCCTCTGTCTTGTTTTTCGATTACGGCTCCGGTTCTGGCTTCATGAGGTTTGAGGTGCGGGGGTATGGCGCCCCAATTGTTCCTCGACCCAAAATTAAAAAATTTGTTGTGACATCCTGGGCGGCTGAAAAGTTATACTTGAGGGTTTTCGTGCATGGGAAACTTATCGCTGGTGTTAGTTTTGTTCTAACTTGTGCGGTATTGTGTGATATCCACATATAGTGTATCGACGTATGCTATCGAGAGCTCATTGGCTGTGTACGCAAAAGGCGTAGGTGTACCTATGCTTTACTACGTTCTCCAATCTCGATGGAGTTACTCGTTAATATCTGTTAAATCTCAAAATGCTTAGTCTGCTGATAAAAAGTTTATGTCAGGTCCGTCCAGCCTTTATCAAGATAGAAACAATTACTGTATAGTTCATGCAGTGTGCGTTTTAAAATTGTGGATTTTCGTGTGCAATATCGAAGAAAAGATATATTCCCCTATAAAAGATATAACCCTCCCATGGATTTGATTATTTTTCGAATTTTTGATAGAATGATTTGCTGTGATTTTTGAAATATTTAGTAAATTGGTCAGCATAGGTAATTTTTGTAGCGTTAACGATTTAATAAAGGAGCCGGTTAATCTCAGATATGTGTCATGGAAAAACATTACATGAGTACCTTACGGGACGCGCTTCTTGTATATACATGAGCGAAAGGGTAAAAATTTGAAGGTGAAATGTAAGCTCGGGTTAGTTTTGAATTTGAGAGAGAACTTTTGTCACCTTTCTGGGGATGAAGAAATTTGATATGATCCTACGTGTAATTTGCAGGCCCGGCTGGCTAAAATAGGACAGAACATAAACGAGCCACTAAGCAGCCATAATATACATTTAGATACTAGGATTCAGTTTTCTGTTGTAGCTAAAACACAGTTTGGTTTGAAGATTGGCTGTACATTTGCTCATGCCCAAATTATTTCAATAACGCTGGAGTTTCTCATTTTGTATCTTCGCAAGGGGCGTAACCAAAAACTTTTCCACGGAGGAACAAAAATTGCTATGTGGGACGCAGCTGAAACGTAGGCAGTGCACATAAACTTGCATTTCTCATTCCTAGTTATTTTTAAAACGCGGGCCCCCATACACTTTCCCCCACTTGGCTATGCCCCTCTTTCCAACATGTGACGTATTCACATCTTTATACGCTTGCATATTGCTACATGACAGCAAACGCTAAAACTCGCATATATGATTTCATTTTTACCGCATTTTAGATAATATATTTATATAATTTTCCTATGGACGTTAAATATTCCCACGACATAACAATACACTGAATAACTATAATACTAAAATGTTTACATAAAAAATATAAAAGATTGGAGTGAGTCGAACTTCAGAAAAGGGGCCGCGCAGAAAAGGAAAGACGTATGCTGCCTATAAATGACTAATCTGCAGATGTCAAAAATTCCGTGGTGATAATGAGTAATTGTCGATTCGTCACTAATATTTAAACAAAATTGGTCTGCTTGTGTGAACATGTGGTTCAGAGAAACGTCCCAAGTTAACGGATGCCATGCTGGACAGAAACATCAGATTATGGAAAAAATAATATTCGTGTGAAACGTCAATATGTTCCTCTAGCCCGAAATCGCTGCGAGGCCGTCTATAAAGTAATATAAAACACAAGAAGGTGTAATTTATTTTGCATGGAGAATTGCGAATAGTTATGCACATAGACGTCGATCCGGTGCGACAAGTCTGTAGCATGGATTTTTGATTGGATGGGGACAATTTTTCAAAACTTAAAATCTTTAATATAGCTTCCTATATGAGTATCTATAGGGGGTATGGGAATTTCCCCGTGAGTATCAAATCCATATCGCCCTTAAGCTTTATTCAGCCTAACCCCTGCTAGAAGGTTGAGCAACCCGTCACTATCCGTGCGCCAAATATTTTGAGAAAACTGACAAAAATTATGGAAAATTTGGCAAAAATGGACAAAATATTTGAGGACCTCCTCGCCTGAAATCTGTCACACAACACTTTTAATAAACAAACTGTTAATAAGGCTGGAATGTCTTCCTAATAAATATTGTGTTAACGATTTTAGGTGTTAATTGCGTAAATTCAATTAACGCGTCTCACTCGTACATTATTATTACAATATAGATATATATTTACATTAGCTATTGGCTTCGTTCAAACAAGGTTAATGCATTTGTATATAAATAAATTTCGAATATATTTCTTTTGTTCCCACAATACGATTTTAATAGTATATATAAACGCAGTATATGGCCACGCACGAAAAAATTCTAACCTTTGAAGTTGAACAAATAGTATTTAGTAGGTGTAACTTGTTGTTGTGTAACTGCAATGGACTGTCCTATCAAATAACGGATATATTATAGTCGATATAATGCGTGTAAGGCACAATTGCATATGAGCGGTAGGGTCTGTTAGCGCCCAAGGGTGGCCGGCCGCACCTCTAAGGTCACATCCCTCCTAGGATCGGACCGAGTCTTGCCCCGAACGACCAAGGCGCGCGCTAAATTGAAAATTATGAGTCTAAGAAAACATCGAATCAGGTCATATTCACCCAAAGCGTATCACATCTAACCCCCTCCTCGAATAATCGCTTTCTATTTCACTTGCCTACGACTAACCAGCAGTTCATTACCCTTCGGCTGACTACTCATACTGACTGATCAGTATTTACGTCGGATTATTTGCAAAATACTTCATCAGAATATTTCATTCGTTCCTGAAATATTTAGAAATAGCCGTCCAGACAAACGGAGAGGAATCCATTTTTCAGTATTCATGCAAATAAATGATTGTTAATAGAAAACGTTAAATATAGTAAAGCAGACATGTGCCTAGTGGGATTATCTCCCCTGTAGTTCGGACCGTCGTCAGGTTGACGCCGAGCCCCCCCTCCCCGAAGTAACCTGATCCACCTGTGAAGCTTTGCATTCGCGGGAGGTACCCGCTTTTATCCAACAGACTTCGATATTGGGGCCCATATGTTGTATAATGTCCTTTTCTGCATCACTATTACATGCGCCTAAAACTACTCAGCATTGTTTAAAAATTCCATTATTGCGCTATAACTGATTTTTATGTTCGTTTTTAAACTTTAAGGCTGGGCACAAAGACGCACGATTGTGAAAATACTTGCATTATTGAATGATGACTGTCGCAATTTAAAATTCATAAAATAATTGATTGATAATCCTATTTTTACAGCCTCTGCCCCGTTATATGCATATGTGTGATAGCTGTACAGCGCTAATTATTACCTGATTTTTCTATTTTCGACCAACGGGATTGAAGCATCAATAACTTAGTACTCCAGTAATCCATCTCACATTGGTGCATTTCTGAAAGAATTTTCGCGTCCCATTAACATGGCGTATCTGCAAGTATTTATTGTTCAACTTTATTTATTACCTATGTTTGATCGTCGATGCTACTTATTCACATTTTGTGTGTTCTGTTTATTACTGGGACGTTCATTTTAGTCCGTAGCCATAGTTTCGCTAACTTTTAAGGGGATTGGAACAACATTTCAGTTTCAGTACCAATAGACTGTCCTCGATGAAACGGTTCACAGGGCTTAATAGATTTGTCCCTATTAAAAACGAGCCTGCTGTATCATGTGGTAGTTTGCAGAACAGGCATCACGTTTACCAATGTTTCAGTTTAACATGTATATTTCCAACCGCAGGGTTTACCATATATTGTAGCAACGATTAAATTGATCTGCTGTTGGTAATTTGAGTAATCTAAACAACGGTTGTATGAATATTTATTGATTTTTCAGTGGTTGAATAAACTGGAAAGAAGCATGGTCTAGGATTCAAAAGGTAATAGAGATAAGCTTTCCAAAGCTGTATGTTGATTTGCTGGCTGTAGCCGTAAAGGTCGGTGGCTAGCTTTCTATGTGTATTATTGTCTTAGTCTTGTTAATTTACTGTTAATTACTTTCTACCCGCTCTAAATTACTAAAATAGTAATACAATAACGTAGGGCTATAATATCTGCAGCATTCCAGCCTCTTTCAAAACCCAAACTACATTTCAAATAACCCGCAAAATAGTGCAGGACACGTTAATTAATGCACCGCTGAGTAGTCTAGCACACTGTCCCGTCGTACCAATACAGTAGGTAGGTATTCAAGCCACGCTGGCACCTGAATTTTAACTTTTTGAGCCGTTTTTTATTCGAAGCAAGATGCTGCGATCATATAAGTTCATTATAGGACTAAAGAGTGATTGAAGACGTTTATTTTATTGATGTGAATTTATATGCCAACTATGTAGGATCACAAATATTAGCGATCAGCGAGCAAAACTGTAGAACATGGATTGCATTATAACAGGCTTCCAATTGAACGTGTGACCCCAAACTTGTAAAAACACAACGGACGCTGCGAAGAATCTAGTTTAAACGTTGTATTATAATGTTCCTTGGCTATATTTTATCGAAAAATAGAATTTTTCCACAGGTATTCGCAAACACATAACGCAAGTGTACTCATATCTGGATTGTCGATACCTACCGTTTATTTACTGAGCTAGCTAACGGAAGCATTATAATTCACTCTTCTCTGCCGTGTTAAAGCTGTATTACCGCGCACCATTACTATATAGCAATACGTAACTGAACGAAGTACGGACAT
>JASANE010022153.1:0-12163 GCA_030248225.1 Trileptium ribeirensis | reverse complement strand
TTCGCAAAAAGTTTTAACCGAAATGACAAAATAGGATGGTTGGTGGACGCGTGGTACCAAGCATCCTATTTTGCCACATGACATAAATGAACGTCAAATTTATTATGATAACTACAAGCGAATAAATTACACCTAAATAGTTGCATCCCGTAGCACAAACATCGTAATTTCAAAAAGAAGTGGGGCCACAGAAGCTAGATACCATTTGTTCTTTATTCGTGATCATATTTTTCAGGTTGGCGTTGCACTACCGAACAACGATCCGCCATATAATCTCGAAACACTTCGCGACGGTGCTGCGTTGTTAAAAATATTGAAAGGAACGATTACTGACCCAAAGTAATTATATATTAATCAATGTATAGTTGCAAACTGGAAAGTTAATTGTGTTAATGAACTGACTCTCTAGTTTTTTGGCTTAGGGCCTACGAAAAGCGAAGCTAAAATCTTGGAATCGACACAAGATGCGATTGGCGGTGGAGTAGGCGTCTACGGCTCCTCGCTAGCACGGTTGCTTGCCGATAGGGATTGGGACGCCCGGTGCGAAATTATTCAATAGATTATGATCAAAGAGACTGTTGTCCGAAATGCTAACAGTGAGGATGTTGCTGTTGTCTAGACAGATATTTCGGTCGCAGCAATGCGATCCATCGTCAGAATCACGGGAAGTGAAAGAAATCAGTCACGAATTTAAAGAAAAATTTTCTAAATACTGTATAACCATATCCGAAATTGCACCGTTAATATAGACCGTTCGCAGTTATCGATATTAACTCAAGTTGATTGTTCGAAATACAAAGCTGAAAGAATGCTCCAAACTTTGGAAAATTTGCTGATGCGCTTCCGAAGCCTAAAATTAAACGATATTTGAGCCCTCAAAATGTTGCATTTATTCCCTAACTAATAACTGTTGCAATTGTGGAGCAACTTATTTGACATTTGTTGCCCCAAAAGGTCAAGGGTCACACTTCGTGAAATTTGGCCATCTGAGTATCTATGTTTAGCAACTCGGTGTTTTAGTGTTTGCCAACCTATTCTCACAGAAGTCCTTTTTGCTTTTGGGGTGTGTTATTGCGGACAGGAGCGTCATAACTTTCTTACGTACGTTTTTAAGCATGCTGAATACGATGGTATTGCCATCAGAGAGTTGTTGCTGTATCGTGTTCTTCCAGAACACGATTTTTCTTTTGTGATATGTTATTGCAAGGTAAGAGCGTCATTCTATCCATATATCTAGGTTTTCGAGCACGCTTAATACAACGGTATTGCCGCCGAAGACCTAAAGTTGCTGTATGATGTTTCATCGGTATAGGGTACTTTAGCATGTTTGCTTATTCTCACAACAGAAGTATTTTTTGCTTTCGTGGCGTCATATTGTAGGCTCGGAGCGGCAAAACGCCCATGAATGCTAAATACGATGGTATTTTGGTCAGAGAGCTGTTGTTGCTGTATCATGCCACTACAGGGCTGTAGGTTGTCTTTAGGGTCAGACCATTTTCACAACACATTTTAAATAACATACAAACACCAGTGAAGCTAATATTTTAAGCTTGGGATATTTCTTAGCGTTCTTGAACGCTCCGTTTCCACTCGCTTGCGAAATACCGGTCATTAATTTTTTTACATAGTATAACAGAGCTAGCGGAATTTCTAATGAGGCTTCCACCAGGAAATCTTTTCGTTGTGTCGTCTTCGGATGACTTGAATGTGACAAATATTTTGTTCCATAGGAAAAGTGATTGAATGCGATGTGTATAGAAGGCAAAAAGCTCCGACATCATTTTCTGGTTTATAGTAATAAAAACATGTTTGTAATGTTTTTTTGTCAAATGCGGTTGTCTATATGGTTACCTCTTTTCGCAAAACATTTCTGTCTACGTAGATGTCACTTCAAAACGAATGCCACTAGCAGAAATCAGCTTCTATAGGTCGGAATCTGGTTTGTCAAGTTTTTGGTATAAGTAAGGATTTTTCAAGTTACGGCATGTTATTGCGCTTTTGCCATACAACACGCATTTGCTAGGTTAAGAATCACGTTGAATGTGATGGTTGTATCAGGAGGTTAGCCCTTCTATATGTTACCTTTACGGAGGTTTTGAGGGCTGTAGGCTCCACCAACCCCATTTCCAGACTGTTGTTTCATAAGCAAAAGTGAAACTGAGCGAGAATGGTTTCATATACATACAGTTGTCATTATGTTTAGTCACCTGTAACAGACTATTTGCAGCATTTACTGAAGGACGTTGCAATGCCTAAACATCAATTTTGGAAGGCAAATCTAGGTTCACTAAGTATTCACTGGTTTCACACAATAAACTTGTGTTTGATGTATATACCACACTGTATATAACTTCTAGAATCCTTGAAACCAATAATTCTGGTATGATAAGAGTTACTGCTATTGCCAATATTAACGCTGTAGGGTTATTTATAAATCGAAACGGTGTTTCTAATCAGACCATGAGACACAAAATTACCTGAAAACGCTCGTTCTAACGTGGGCCGTATGTGTACCTTTTTGTAGAGCAAGTCATCCATTATGCAGCAGCACATAGTGTTCTGGTGTTATCATTGATAGCGTTATAGGGTTATGTTAAAAAGAGGTAATGAATGGGCTCAAATGACACGCAAAATGCTCGAAAACGGTTATATATTCGCAACCGCTCACTCTTTGTTGGGGTTACTGGTTTTATTTTTACAGGAATTCGTCCTCCATGCATATTGTGAGTTCCTGAATACACAGTAAGCGATCAATTATTCTTTGTACACAATCGCTGCACTAATTCCCTCACCATAAAGTTTAACCGTTTGCTCCATGAATTAGTTTGCGTTTCGTTTGTGTCTTGGAAGGTTTGAAAAAAACTGTTGCCGCTGAACCGAACCCGCAGCATTTGCGTTGGAGTTGCACTCGCTAACCACTTCGCCATGCCTAGGATGTTGCTCAGGTCCCGAAGAATCCTCGCAACATGAGCTAATAGCAACAATCAGCCAAACGCACGCCACCTAACGCACTAACTAATTGCAATACTTCGTATTGTATTAAGTTGCTTTAAAGCAACTACATGCAGTAAAGGATAGTGATGGGCCGGATATCCGGTACCGGTGATCGGTGACCGGCCGGATATTTTGACTTTTCGGTGACCGGCCGGTAAATAAATTATCCGGCCAAATAACCATTTTAATAGTATTCTGGAGATTTTCAGATTAATGCGGACAAAAAGATCTTTGTAAACGAATAGCAGAAAGCATACCGATGATTTGCGTTTATATATTAAACGGTTAGTTTTGGTTATGTCGACTTAGAACGATGGTTGAATTTATCGCATGTGCACATTTGGTGTACAATTTTTTGAATGTTGAACTTTGCCTCTTGATGCAGCGACCCTTATGAGTACAAACTAATGATTCCGATTGTTGTATTCGGAAATTCATGTAATCCTTGTAAATATGAGATCCTAGATCTGCATTGCTTATGTAGTATATATGTGTTCTTACACTTGCACAAATTTATATTGCCAACTTGAACATATACTGGATTAAATGCTTGGTATCACTTTTGTAGCAAAATATTTCCGGCCAGGAAGCTGATACATTGGAATTGCAGCCTTTATCATTCGTTGAAACCCCAAACTCTCCACTTTGTTGTATGCGTCGTGGTCCACACAATCATTTCAGCGATAACCCTGTGCATTCGCTGCGCCTTTTCGCTATTGATAACCCACGGCGTCAAAGCATCAAAACATGTTTCGAGCTTGGGGTGTAGAGACTTCGACGATGCGGCCTTTTGCAACTTCTCCCCTTCCTCATTTCGTTCAATTTGTATCTTTTGCTCACCAATTAGCTCAGCATACAGATATGAGTGCTACTTGAGATGTTTTTTTAGTCCTGTGGTTCCGAATTGTGAAGGCTTTGCTCCTCCTCGCGATATAAGCTTGCCACATTTGTTGCACTTAGCCATATTGTCTTTCTTATTGGCTACTGTGAAATATTTCCAAATCGCTGATACTGCCGACGCCATTCATTACTTTAAAATTCGCTTAATTTAACTTTAATAGCCACGTAAAAATAATGTTCGAAAACTTAAAACCTAAATATTTTGGGAATAATTTAAGTAAAAATAAAATATCCTGTACCGGCCGAATAATGGATACCGGATATGCGGTACCGGTTACCGGCAATATTTTCTTACCAGCCCAACCCTAGTAAAGGGTTAATATATTCCGCAGCTACGTGCACCCGGATATGTGAGTTTGTTACTCAGTTGTATAAAAGTATTTTGGTTATTTTTATTATAGCATTCCCAAAGCCAAGCATTTGCTTAATGATTCGGCGTGCGCTCACGATTGTATACAGGCGTATTTTGAGGATCACTACGATAAAGAATGTTTGGAAATATACTGGCATCGCGTCAAAGATGACCGACGTGATACATTTGAAATTGCAAAGGTTAGTTTGTGTTTGTGCGGGATGTGAGTCTCCTGTACTACCAACCAGTATATACGTGCAAATTATGTCTTCGATTGTGTCCATACGTCAGTAGTTTGTGGAAGTGCGTAATGCAGCAGCTTCACGTCGATTACAAAAACATCAAGAATGGTCTATACATACTTTTCTGAGCTCTGATTGTGTTGCCTTATCTAGAGTGCATCACGTACATTTAATAGTTTTCAATTTCTTTCACAAGGTTTATTGTCAACGAACCCCGTTTCCAGAATATAACTATGAATGAAACCTCGCTCTTGCCATTTCAAGGTATAGTATGGACAGAAGTGTATCGTATTCGCAATAATGAGCACACTGTAAGGCATTTACAAGGAAACCCGTTCGGTAATGCGAACAGATGGCATATTTGAGCAAATACGTTAGTATTATGCTATTTTGGAGATTTATATATTCTAGTATGTAATACTTGTTACCTGGGTTCCTCAAACTAACTCGAAATTATATTCATGGGAGTTGAGAATTTTGGTTTCTCCTTGGACAAACTGACGAACTACTATGTATTTTTGATTCGCAGTTAATAATATATAATTTCTTTTATAACATTTTTCTCTAATTTTAATTATTTTTAATCGCGTAAACCGTGCCGAACTGTGTAAGCCAAAATTAAGAAAGGCCGATCTCAGTGGAAACGCCAACTAAATATTACATAAAATTCAATGTATATATTTAATTTTTGCTTTTTCATTAAGAGTAAACGTGCTACGAATTATTGAATATTATTTTCCTTTTTCAGATTACAACGCTTGTTTTATATATGACGGTTTCATCAGGTTACTATGTTCTCGAAGTTCAAACGCTTTCCGAAGCTATTCAGCTTGAAGTGTACGATATTATTACAACGCTAGATCGTGGTGGGGGTACTTTGGAACGTCGCTGGTATCACGTTTTGCGGGCAAATTCAGATCGTAATTATTGAACTTACTGTAATTTTTATTTTGGTTGGTATTATTGGTTGCTTAGCAAGATTTCTATGTTTCGAATATTAGAAAATATATAACATAATGGCATCAATGTTTATGCTAGAGACAAAAGTAACGGCTATAAATGTGTTGTGTGTTCGATACAGCTGCAGTGTTATCTATTAGCAGAAGTGGTAAATATATCTGACAAAAACACAACACACCAACTTGTGCTTCAAAAGCCGGATCATGGCAACATTATAGCATATCATGTCAAATTCCGTTCTCTTGGTTATAGCGTGTAACTTGACACTATCCGACAAACCTTGTGCTATATATCATTGCAACACAAAAACAGAGGATTAGTCTTTTCGAGGTCGTCTTTAACATTCAGTATAGAGTATAGGTAACGTCGTGAAGTTCCTTAGAACGTGCACTCTAGGATCCATCCCTACTGTCACCGATGGTCAATGATGGATAGCTCAGCAATAAGAATATAGGTATAAATATGTGTTGCATTCCGTATTATTTATCCTTTGTTACTATATGTGTACGTGATTAAAGTTAGTTGGCATATGGGTTGGTGTTATGAGCAGCTATAAACATCAACCTATTTTGAAACAGATCAGAAATAAGCTCAGTCTTGGTTTGACTATTTAACATAGAATGGGTTACATTAATGTATGTATATTACGTTTTGTGCGAATAACACTTTAACATTATCTGTAGGAATAAATTTTAAGGAGATGTCGTGAGATAGCTGATATGGTCGTCAATGGCTGCCTATAGCTATACTCTTTTTATAAACGTCACTCTGTTGGAACAGCTCGTGTAAATATTCAGTTGTCATTGCTTATTTCTGCTCACTCAGAGTTTAACACCTCTAAATTTAATAGGCGATTTAGTATAAACGGAAGTTCTAATATGTCGAAAACAAGTTTGTCATGTTTTATGTTTGTTCTTAAGAATTTTAGCTTATATTGAGGTATATACTGATCACATACACGGCGCTCATGTAAGTTCGATTTCCACCGTCATGTGTGCCTTTAATATTTTAAATGTTTGCTGTATAGTTACTGTAAACTACAATTTATTTTTATACACACATATATAAATAAATATATATATTGATGCATTTGTGGACAGTTTTACACTTACCGCTTTAGTATATACATAATTCGAACATTGCCATATGAACATGTTTGCCATTCTCGAACCGGAATATTCTCAATTTGAAACTTATGTCTTATTTGTAGATGTATGGATTGATTAGCTCCTGTGTATGTATGCATACATATATAATGAGTTTGGGAAAATTGTGCCTTTGCTCTAATTTGACGTACCGTGTATTGGCCTCGCGACATGAGCACTAGTCGGAATTTTTCTCATTCGTTGATCTAGAACATAGATGTAGAGTTGAGTGGCAGATCTGCTGCCGGTTTCTTCTTGTAAACATAGTTCAGAAAATGTCGGTCTACATTTGAAACCGGTGCTAGTAGAAGTATATAGATACATTCATCGACTTCATATGATAAAGCATCTCTGCAATTTTCGTACACATACGTGTTTGTAGCTTTTGTCTACATTTGAATGGTTGCTGCGAGCCATAAGAAATCGTTTAGTCTTCCTCGCATGTTCACTAACTTCTCGGCATACATAGAGGTGTTCCTATTTGAATGACGATGTACCGCAACGTTTAAACAACTCATTGTAAGCGTTGGAGACACGTTGTTAACAATACTAATATATATTGTCTTTCTGTTACGAATTCAAGAATTTATCGTTAGAAATAGTCTGTTAAACCCAGATACGATAGTTCTGCTGGATTACCTAATATATGCTATAAATTGTTGATTTACAAGCATAGTATTCCATTTGGCTTTGGACACTTGCACGACATAAGGATTCTGTCCTTAAGCCGCAGTGAAATTATATGTTATAGGAGCGAGAATCACTTTGATGGACACTGAAATCCGTAGGTGTATGGCGTCGCTCGATACTTCGCCGGAGAGTGATGTACCAGCTTGTAGCCACAGTACGACGGAAAAAGAGGTATAGTAATTTACTATATCATGTATTATAAACGAATATATAGTTACGATATGTTTAAGAGAATAATCAAATAATATAAAAAACAAAATTTGATTTAAGCTTGTTTTACTGTTGATACTTTGCTTTGATCCGTGATGACCCCGTGGTTTCGTTGGGAGGGCTCAAAATTATAGGGGGATATCGAAGCCGGCGGGAACAATTATTATATATTTCTGGTACGGCAAATACTCCAATTTGTTAAATTGCATTATATATTGCATATTACATATTTGAATTCTGAGTGTAGTGAGTGGAACGATTGTAGCGAAGAATAAGTCTAGAATTCTCACCGGTTAGAGTGGCAAATTTCGACAGTGTCCTTGTCTGGGTTATTTTGGGTTATACGCGTAACACAACTTCGGCTCGGCGGATTGACTCGCGCGGTAGCTCATGCGAAAGCTTGAAATCTTTATTTGTGCCCTTTAATTAGAAGCAAAAATGGGTTCCAACTCCTTTCGGTCATAAAGTATGGTCAAATGGGCTTCTGTCGGATCAAGAAAGTTCGAGAAAACACATTTGTGGCTGTATCTCAAGATGTATCACATAAATCAGGGTTATTCTGTAGGGAAAGTTAAGATCTATAAAACTTTATATAAAGCTTTTGTAAAATTTGATCCCTGTGTCCGGGATTAGGGCCGAAAGCTGTTTTCAAAAAGGCTCGTGAGACTCGAAATACACGAAAGTGCCCATAGTCGATAACCGAGGGCTTATTTTGTAAAATGGATGAACTCTTTTTAGCAACATGGCGGTCTATTAAAGGGGTTACGTATGTTCTCCATGAGCTGATTTTGTATTGTGGTCTTCGTTTCTCGATTCGGCGGCTGTATAACGAAATATCGGGTTGCGAAACACTGGTTGTCTGTGTGGCGAGATTTGTCAGAGAACCGTTAAAATATGCTTTTTTGTAATTTTGACCTCGAGCTTGAGTCGGATCTGGCTGAGTTCTACAAAAGAGTCCATAGCCATCACTTTTGCTATCGAACAAAGAAAATTTGTTGAAATTAATTCTTCCGAAAATGAGTTATGAACGACAGCGACAGCCAAAAAATTTTCTCGATTTTCCCCTAGCGCAGTCAGTAGAAACCCCGCTCACTTCGTTTCAGTGAGTGATATTGAGTTGATTTTGTACTACAATCCAACGTATATTATGCATATGATGTGCAGCTGTTGCCATTTAAGGTTCAGAATTAAATCGAAATGGGTTGTGAATTTGCCCAATTAACCAAAAATAGACGAAAAATATAAATCTCCTGAATCGCTTGAACTATATTGTGTAAAAAGGATTTTTGAAAGAGTCGACTCAAAATGCACGAAAAAGTCATATCCCCGTAGCCGATGTGTCTATATGGATAATGGTCTCTTTCTATAAAGTAGTTCGGTCTATGTGTAGCTGTGACTTCATACGCTGCATAGTTGGGTTAAAATGGGATTTTGAACATCTCTGTAAAACACTATATACACAATAAGCGCGTATATTTCATGAACTATTCAATGATATTTCACTCATTGTAATTTTAGTGGAAAAACATGTGTACATAAACAAGATGAAATATTTTGCCTATTGCTCCGCTCACTTTTTGTAGTTTATTACATTTGCTAGTTTTTTTAAAAGATTTTGCGGCAGTACATATCTATGTCTTTGCAACGGTGTTTGCTGTTATATGCACCACCATAAACGCCTACAGCGTGAAAAATGGTACTTGAAAACAAATACTTCGCCGGGCCCGCAGGGTTTAGCGTCACTGAGTATTTCATACCCAGTACAAAGCACGGATAATACTTAGCTACGTCACTAGATAATATACTACTTTAAGTAATGAATCCTCACAGTTGCACCTTAAATCAAGGTAGTTCACCCGTTGCATTAGTCGTCGAAACTAGCTAAAAAGCAATATTTGGTGTGATTCTGGCTAGAAAAATGTTTTGCACTATATTTCGCAATCAAACCTAATGTTGAGATGAGGCCAGCAGGGTCCTACTGTCTCAGAAGCGACAAACGCACATCTGAATCTTGCGCCAAACAAGCATATTTTATCGAACCTCTTGGCGACCCGCGCAAAACCTTTCGACGATTTTTTCAATGAGGCGTGGGGACGACGTAGGAATCGGACTTCGCGACCATCTAAAAAGCACTGATAAAGATTTCAAGCCTTCCCATGAGTTATTGCTTAAATCACTTCGTTCAATCAAAGTTTAATTGTAAGTGTGACCCTAAAAATTGATGACTGTGAATGTTAATGCGTGAGTGTCACCCTAAAAACCCAGTAATTATATTGTAAAATTTTAGAAGGTTAAGGTTTTAAGGAATTCTTCTGGTCTATAGAACGAAAATTTTACCTTGGAACTTTAATCTCGGGCCCCCATTTCCTACCTAGGAGAACTTAAGTTATTGTACATGTATTTTATCAGGGTTTTCATGCGTTTACTAATTTTAGATTGCTACTTTGTTGCATATTTATGTACCTACTGACAATACGTATTTCAGCAGGTGGCACTTCATTCTCAGTAGAATTTAGCCACTAATAGTCGAAATATAAGCAGCAGTATTGAATTTTGATATAACAGTTTTCTGTTAGGGCGGTCATTTTTGGTGTCTCATAAGGTGGTTGAACTGGGCAGAACCTCCGAAATGCAGGGGAGTTTGTTTGTAAAACATCAATTTTGGCTACAATAATAAAATGTCTAGCTGAAGAATGGGGATTTCCTGTGTCTGAGGGACCACATATAAAATTAGCAAAGTATGGGGTCTCCCACTATAGGAAATTTTTAATTCAACTGGACGATTTCTGGTGGACTATTCAGTAATTTAACGTATAATTATTCTGATGACAAACGTGAACTGTATTGATCCGTTAAACGTAAACTATTGTGTACTGTATCGGGTGTTTGAGCTTGGATATTAACCAGGGTCAATTACACCGATACCGCTCACAGTGGCAAGAATATGTTGGTATCAACAAAACACGAACAACTTTTGTAATACTCAATTTTGTTCTCAATTACAACATTTTCCGTAATTATAAAAACCATCAATCTAAACAAATAAGAATGGAAATAGAAACATATACATAGGTACGTATTTTACGTATTACCACTGAAAATACCAACACTCCCAAGCGAAAAAGCAAGTGAAACAACAAACAATAACAGATAAACTAAAAAATCATCGACAGAAATCAATGACTACGTAAACGTTACTAAAGCAACAATGTACAAGACTAATCAACTTTAACGTAATCACTAAATTAGAAGACCATTAAACGTTACAAAAACAAACCATACATATGAAACTGTAGTAAAATGTATTGAAAGTGGCTTAATAATGATAACATAATATTGAGCATAACTGCGCATGGTTTGATGACATACATATTGAGTTAAAGGTACAAAAAATAACAGAGATTTCAACACTATTCGCTACTCCCACGAGGATATATCATCTATGACACAACACTCAGAGCTCTCCAAATTGTAGTGCGAACGATGGCCACTTCGACGGCTAGCGTCACACTGCAACGATTCAGATTGTCTATTGCTGTTGTCAGATTTGGAAGTGGAACGCAGCACATTTGCATCATTCTGTAAGCAAGCAGGGCAATCTCGAGTGCATGACCGAGAGCGTGAACGTTGGCCACTTCGACGGCTAACGCAACCCTCTTCAGTATTATAACGCTAAGTGTCAGACGGAGAATGCAAATAATTTGGGCTTACTGGATCACGTTGTTGCTCAATTGTAATATGATCAGGAAACCGTCCATTTTCTTGAAATTGCAATTGTTTACCACGAGCCTTTGTGGTGTATCTCATTTTTGATGTGAACAGCTTCACTGAAGACACTGCACCAAGTAGAGGATCATTTAGGTCCACTGAACGAAAACAATCATTGTTATTGTCCTTGGAACAAGTTGAATGCGTTGTAGACGAAAAAACTACTTTAGGGACGCTGCATGGCTGCTGAAGTATAACATAATGCAACTTTTTGGGCCCAGAAATGCCACAAAGTTTGAGTCCCGAACTGACTCAAATGACCAAACCCGTGCTTCATGACGAACATTTTTGAGTTTTTACGGCCATTGTGGTCGAGAACGGATGCTCGAACTCACGCCAATCCAGAAACATGACGCCTGTGGAGCGGAAACTTTCTGCCAAGTGCTGAATATGTTTATAAACTTCGGGCGTGTCTCTACCAACTCCACAGCAGAACATGACAGATCCAGGTGATCTCTGAGAAGCAAGATGTTTCAAAATATCTTTTAAAGCACGAAATTCGGCATCGCGAACATGAAATGGATATCTGTTGTTTAACGAAATATTGGAACCTGGAAAGCAAATGATTAAGGGGTATTGGTGGAGAGCAAGACGTTGAGATTCGAAAACATTCACCATGTCGACATAACGACCGCCACTAACTGGGACGACATCACCGCACTTGATATTACTAAGCAATCGACATTGGCTATCGCTTACCACGAGAACGGACTTTTCCCATTTAGGCATCAACAAATCGGAATTGGACAAAAGCGCATCAATTTCGATATCATAACAGTCAGGAATAAAGTCGTTGTTCAAGGAATTAATACATTTTTCAATGATATCTGCATATGCATCAAATCCCGGCATTGGCTGTTGCCAACAACCATGCTTACATCCGCTTCCAAGAGCCTTATTTT
>JASANE010022151.1:0-30811 GCA_030248225.1 Trileptium ribeirensis | reverse complement strand
ATTGCTACCGGAGTTGTGTGAGAAGGCAAAATCTACTTATTAATGGCTGGATCCACACGCAATATAAATACTGCAGCTCAGGAACTTTAACTTTAATTGCATTCGCAAACCCGTTTCCAGCTTTACGTTTTGCAATAAAATTTTCCAAAATAATACATAGATTAATACAAAATAAAATAGTAATAACGGCTCATTTGCCCTAAAACGTTTATATTAATAGCAATACACAAAGTACTGTAAGATGTTTTAGCATACTTGATCCTGACACTAAAAATTTCACTAACTATGGAATTACATTTAAGTTGAGGAATTAGACTTAACTAAATTTTATAATATTACATTTAAGAATTACTAAGTTTTAGCTAATGGAATTTTTATTAACACAGAAGTTCTATGCAAATAAAAGAAATTTGGACGGGCGGAACGACTTAAGTGCTAAATAACTATATGCCTCTATCCAGAGACACAGTTAATCAACGAATGCATATCAAGACTGGGATAAATCCAACGGTAATCAGTGGTAATTATCTCCATGTGAAGACAAAATAAGATAACTTTAAAGTTAAACAAATTACTGAAAAAATGTTGATGGGAAATTTAAATAAAACCTCAAAACTATTTCAAATAATATATCACGATATTTTTTTGACAAATGTGTGGCATGAACGTTTTTGAAACGGGTGTTTGACGAAATATGGCTATATTCCTTGCTTTTCACAATTTTAAAAAGACAAATTCAGTTGTACATTGTTATTTATGGAAATTATACCGAAACATTTTAGTCGCATTTTGACAGAACCAGATTATAGAAATAGATTATAGATTACCGAAATATGGCTATATTCCTTGCTTTTCACAATTTTAAAAAGGCAAATGCAGTTGTACATTGTTATTTATGGAAATTATACCGAAACATTTTAGTCGCATTTTGACAGAACCAGATTATAGAAATAGATTATAGATTACCGAAATATGGCTATATTCCTTGCTTTTCACAATTTTAAAAAGGCAAATTCAGTTGTACATTGTTATTTATGGAAATTATACCGAAACATTTTAGTCGCATTTTGACAGAACCAGATAATAGTTTTTTTAATTATTGTGAACTTCATAAATTATAAGAACGTGATATTATTGCAACGATTCAATTAAAAATGTTTAACTAATAAAAATGTTATCATTTTGTATTACACCAGAAAGAATTATATATATGTCACTTAAGTTAATAATTATCTCAACAGCCTGGAAATGTAATTAAGGTTCCAAATTTTTCTCTCAAGACGGCTCCAGCAACACCTGACCCGATGCAGCGTCGAATGCTGGCTTCGATATCGCCACCCAAACTACCGACAATGCGGCAGGAACATTGATTGATCGCAGCGGGTCGGAATGATAGTGCAATAACGTTGCACAAGTTGCAGTTGGACGCAGCAAGCTCCCTTCGTAGCATGGTACAAATGGAGCGCCGCGACTCCAACTGACAAGTCCGTGCTACCGCTCCAACTATAGTACCGGCAATGCTTGAGCCACGTTGGCCGCTGCCAAACTGCGAAAATCCTCGCCCTGCTGCAGTGGCTCCGTTGATGAGCGAAGGAATTAGATTGAACCAAGTTGCAGTTTGTTTCGACGTTATTTCATTGCGACATTTGGTGAGGGCCGACTGGACAGCTTTATCGACTATCGTGGTCACAATTCCACCGACCAAGTCCGTTCCACTGGTGAGTTTTCCAATACAACCTAAAAGACACGTCCGAATTTTGGTTTATCTACCGCGACTGTACAGCTGTATGCACCAGATTATTTTTCAAAAATTGATTATAGAAATTCAAGCTTTGTGCTTTCGAGATAATGCTATGGTATAAATCTATGTGCTTAATCACGGGGAAATTTGTAATTTTGGAGCTAAAACGATACTTTAAGGCATCAGAAAATATTGCCGTGGGTGGCGTTCGAATCCACGGCTTGAACCATTACGTACTTAAGCTGTAACCAGTGAGCCCCAATAGCAGGTATGCTAAGCTGCCGCGCTGATATCATCGTTGTATCAGGCCAAACGATATATAAACAGATTTGGAACAATGACTCCACAATATCAGAAATGATTTAGGATTGTATTTACAACATATTTAGTTGTATTATCATGTTCTAAATTACGTTATTATATTCGTTGGTTGCAATATCTATGTTATTCTTGAATATAACAAACTCAAATCTTGCGATTTACTCAATAATACAAAAGATATTCATTCTTTAGCTAGAAATTCCTAAGTTGGAAACAGCAGATGCAGATTTTCGCCAATTTATGCTCCAATGTTTGATTTAAATCCAGTTATTTCATGCGTATACGTGAACTGGAGAACATTATGTTACCACGATTATTGCATTTTGTTACATTTCGATCTTTTCCAAACATATATTCGCAGCGACATGAAGGCCTTCAGTGCATTAAGTTCGAGAAAATACGCAATTTTTGTATTAAATCCACAGCTCTATCATGATCCTCTGTTGTTGCATTCCGATCTTTTCCAAACATATATTAGCAGCGACATGTAGGCCTTCAGTGCATTAAATTCGAGAAAATACGCAATTTTTGTATTAAATCGACAGCTTTATCATGATCCTCTGTTGTACTTTTTTAACGTTTGTTTATATCCCTTGTTTCTTCAAATAACACTAATAAAAGCGTAATTTTAGCGGTAGTTTGGAATTCGTCGACTTAGTTTTTAACAAAACATACAAAAATTAAAAACATTATTCGACGTGGAAAATCAGTATTTTTGCAATATTTGCCACAGCCTTACCGTAAATCGATTTCCCAGGATGTACCACACATCTTTAGCTACATTTTTGCTTACGTCGACGTACATATTCTTAGATATCAATTTCGCGTGCATTAACAGTAACGGACACCGTGTGTAGTTAACGCACAGGATTAGTCATTAGTTTGTGCTGTGTAGTCTATTTTTAAATCTCGAAATTTGTATCTATACCGTATGCATGTTGACGATATTATACCACACACCCTCAATAAAACTATCGAGGAGGCACGGTGTGTTTGATCCCGTCGAAAAGTGATGATCCCCCAAGCTAGCTACCCTTGAAATCAAATATAAGGTGGCGGTGTCTAAGATAGTATGTTGTCGACAGTGTGACTGACACTGTGTATGGTATATAGCTTTTAACCGTTGGGGACATTATAACGTACACCCCTCATTACCTTACTAACAGTTAGCTGGAAATGAATCTTGACACCAATCGCTTAGACAAAGCCCCAATGAATTTATTCACTTAATACAATAAACTCAGCAGAGCATTGTATATATATTATCACTGGGCCAAACAATTGCTAAAATTAATACAATTTATTATCCAGCCGTTGAAAGGTTCGCTTCCACATATTTAAAAACAATTCTACAGCTATAGACATAGCTGTGGTGGTAAATTTTATAACTACTTCTTACCTTGTGGACGACTGCTGTTTGGATCTGAAATGAACAGATTATGAAAATCATGAAAATATAAATAGGATATATTCCGTTGACAATGACCACACATACTTGGGTCTTATATTTCAATATCCAGGACACATGATTTTGGTTCCCTCCCCGTAGCAAAATTTGCTAGCACACAATTTTTAGTCATTTCGTGTTTACTCAAAACTAATTCTATTATGGAATTGAGCTTGAAACATATTTTTGAAAATTTTCATCAAAAATCACCCTATAAACACATCTATAATGCCTGGAACAAGCCAAAAATCCCACAAGTCCTAATTACTCAAATGTAAGTCTTTTAGAGTATTTACTAATGTTTTCTCAAAATCGTCTACAAACTCAACAGGAGCAGATGTGTAAGAAACATTGCATAAGATAGAAACGCAACATAATCGTTTAGTATTGATCTATTACATTACTTTCTTTATGATATATTTTGAATTTTCTCAAATTTGACAACATCATTTTAGCAGTCTTTATTACAATATAACACAATGTTTAGTAGCATTTGCGACTCTATTTGTATATCTAAAATTCTCGCGAACAATAAATTTATGAAAAATAAACTGAAGTTCGGGATTTTTTTGAGGAAGCGGGCGGATGCTTGGACCATGACCGACCGTTTGGGAACACAACAAATTTTTTAAGAGAGAAATTTTATTTTGGGTAACCGACCATGGTCCGGCGGGCAGCTAGAGCCCCTAGCTCTACTCCGGGGACGCGCTAGCGCCTTAACGATAGAGAAGACGAATTTCCATCTGTCAAAGGCATATGGCTCAACAATATCTAGG
Source organism: Trileptium ribeirensis (assembly GCA_030248225.1). Taxonomy (NCBI): domain Eukaryota; kingdom Metazoa; phylum Nematoda; class Enoplea; order Enoplida; family Thoracostomopsidae; genus Trileptium; species Trileptium ribeirensis. The sequence continues at coordinate 26,526 of JASANE010022151.1, read as the reverse complement.
TTGTGTTTCTGTGAGTCCTAGTGGTAGCCAGTTGTATAATAATAGTCAAATATTTCTCAAAATAAATTTGTGCCAGAATTAAACACAATAAGAATCGTTCGGAGCATCGATTTTGACTCCCGTTTTGAAAAATTATCTGTTGGACATCGGTACATCTGCCGTCTACAGAATTAAATGGTTCTACCTTATGTTCTCAAATTTATCGGTTAGAAACTGTTGTGATCTCTCCAAAAATGAGACTGTTAGTCTAAAACGGGTCAACCCTTGCTTGCCAAGAAAGCAGTCTATAGGTCAGCTTCCAACCGCCTATTTTACTGAGGACAATAGTGCATATTACGCTCAATTTGAGTTAATAATTGTGTTAAATTATCGATGATTTATGGATATAGATAAGCTTTTACTGCTTTTCGCTAGTTAATACATTGAATAATTCCATTATTAATTTGGCGGTTTCCAGTCACAAAACATGCCCGTATCCCAAAAATCCATATTAGTGCCTTTATCAAGTATAATTAAAAGATTCACCAAGAAAATTGACTCCAAACAGTTGTTGAAACAAGTTTCCAATACTGAAACGGCCTGATGGTAGGGCGCCAGCTTGGGATGACGTCTGTTGCTGTCCAGCGTCTAATCCAGCTGGAGACAGAGGTCCAGTAGGGAACGGATCATGCCCTGAAAGGATCAAACGTTTTAGTATCTAAATATCTGATATAAACTACCAGCATAAGTCTTAATTGCACTGAAAGACTATAATTTTCTTATTTGTCAAACAAGTAGGCAAAACACAAGTGTGATAACAGTTAGAATAGGCTCTGCAGTTACAAAAAGACTCTCATTATCATTGCACAAAATTGTGTGAAAATGTTCAACTTAGGCTAAGCGCAAGTTTTAACTAAGATTAATATTTAGACTTAGCCTTAGGCCTGGACTTAGCTTTAAACATAGACAGAAAGAATTCTACATAATCAACAAAAGCTGGAACTTTATTCGAATAATATTACTGCAATATATAATTTTTCGAAATTTTACACAAAGCAATTTTTCATGAATTTTACAAGGGAAATGATTCGAAATGATTCGGAAATACATTACCACATAATCTTTCTGTAAAGTAATAATTTAATATTAAAAAACTCCGTTAACTATTAATTTAATCTCCATGATTAACACTTAATAACGATTGTACTAAATATTATTGTCTTGTTTCTTATTATAAATTTAAACAATTATACATCATTTACGATAAGATGCGTGCGCCAGGGCCAAATTATGTCACGCGCCCAGCTCAACTAGTTCGGGTGAATTTTTATAGCTTAGATAGTCTTAGCGTGACAAACAGGGAGCTTAGCTATGCTTTGCGTGACAAACGGAGCGTCCGGCTGATCTGTCAATTGTCAATTGAGAAATTTTATTTAGTAATATATTTGTTTATATATTTGTTATATATTTGTTATATATATATATATTAAGTCATATATTTGTTTTAATATATACAATTAATGTTTTAAGCTGTATGCCACTTTTGGGGCATTATTTAGATACATATAGTAAATCGTAATGTTCGTGGACTGAATCGTCTCTGGCTTAAGTTCTAGAGCTCAGCTGAACGCATCGTGACAAAAGGACAATCCGGCTCGACACTCGATGACAAATGCATAGCCTAGCTATGCTATTCAAAATTTATATAGTCGAGCTGGACTGTATGCGTGACATAGTAGCTAGCCATTTGAATGCGTGACATAATTAGAACCACGCGCACGCATCTTATTGTAAATGTTGCATTACTTAGCTATTTCTGTAAAATTTTATTGGTCTTTGTGAGGATTATTTTCTTCGTAATTACGGCACCACGGGAATTTTCAAATTATCACTTGACCGCGGCAGCATCGAGTTTATTCTGCCGAGTCGATATGTCAACAAAGTTTTAGAAAACTGAAATCAGTCGAATCGTTCAGTGAATCTTAAACCACTAAATCAATTATTTTCTCTGCTATAAAATAATTTTTTGTTGCTAGAGTGTTTTATAGCCTACCGCGTTGTACAACAGCAATGTTATTATATAAATATGATTATGTATCTAAATTTTGAGGTGTGAGCAAATTATTTCCAGAACAACATATTTAAACAATCGCTAACATAACAAATAAGTAAACAAAGTAAGAAAGCCACTAATGTGTAAGCGGAGAAACTTACCTTGTCTGACGGCAGGATTCAGCTCTTCCACTTGCTGAGTTCCGAGCGTTAAACGTCCAAATTCTTGGTTTTTCGTCACCGTTGTGTTTTTGAGTGGCCTAGAAGGTTGAAGTGTTTGAAGCTCGATGCGATGAGGTGAATGCGGCAGTTGTATTTCAGTTTCAGTAGTAACCGCTGTGATTTCATTTCTTTGTTCTGGATGAGTTTGCTCTTTGTTATTTGAAGAAGAAGCTGTTTCAGGATTAACACCAGCATTGGTATCCTCAACTTCGTGCTGACTCATTGTAGTTGTACGACCGATGACGTCTACGGGCGTGGGGACAATCCCGCTTGGTACTAGAGCAGTTGTTGAATGTTGGTGTTTATTAGGTTGATTGTCGATATCTTCTGGAACAATCAACTCCTGCGTCCCCGAAAGTGTAGGTTTAGGTGTCCCTTTGTTGACAATCGATTGACCGTCACGTGGCAGCGCAGTTGGAGTTACAGTCGTAACATTTGTTGGCGATGCAGCGGTGATAAGTTTGACGACTAATTCCTGGCGTCGGCCTTCGGTTGAAAATTGTACCGGATGGCGATGAGCACGAGGATCGGATCGTCGAATAATTGCTGCGGTTGATCGTCGCCGCTTTTTGTACAGACGTCGCCGATGTTGTATATTTGGTTGTCGATGGCGACAAAGTCGTTTGTTGTTTATTCTTCGGACAATGACGATGTTCTTGTCGCCTATCGATTTGTTGTTGCTGTTGTTGTTGTTGCTGACGTTGTCTTTGTTATTTCTCAGATTCAACGGGTTTTCGTTGCTGCTTACGATGTCGGTGACCGTTTGACGCCGCCTCATTAATGGCTTATTTTCGCTGCTGCCTTTGTCGGTGCTTTCAACTTCAACTGGCGAAATCCATAACCTCCGTTGACGCCGACGATTCTTGCTGCTTATTGTTTGGTGTTTTCGGGCTTGTTTGTCAATATCCAGCCGCTTATGGAAACCGTCTGAGCTATCCTCAGCCGAAGGTTGGCCACCGATCTCTGAAATAACCAAAACGCTACGCATCTTTGATTTAGTTTTTCGCTGGTTCGCAACAAGCTTATTCGCAGTTCGACTAACGTTCTGTATACCGTTTCCAACAACAACGCGATGTCCGGCTTTTGCGGGTAAGGTTAGAGCTGGACGCCCGATAAGTGGTGGGAATGGACCTTTATAGCCTGGAAAATACGATGTATGCCATGCCGGCGAAAGATTACGAGAAAGTGAGTTTCCAGTAATTTCATTATCCGTTTGCGGTTCAACAGTTAGTATACGGCGGCCGTAATACTGATCACTGTTGTCAAGGCCGTTATACGGATGAAATGAACCAGTTAATGAACCAGTTGCATAGTGGCTATTTAGAAAACTAGAGTATACTATGTATTTTAGAAATTTGAAACAAAGTGGCGTGCAGGGCGGATTATGATATGCCAACATTGTTATATTTTACTATAGTTTTAAATTTAAATGATTTACATTTATTACTCACTAAAAACAGACTATTTACAAACTAATGCGGCTTTTACGATATAAGTTGCTCACCACGTGGAATTTTGTCCACTTAGAACCAGCGTAACACCGTTAAGGATATAGTGTACAGAACACCAACACTGTATTTTAAGCAATTATACATGATGTTTCGGACACTATCCGCATTTATGTATAGCATCATGGACACCATAAGCTTCTACCGGTGATAAAAACCTATGAGAAGATGGCTTGTAGGTTTTTTTCGTTGTACTCATTTTATACAGTGAAAGTTTTGTCCATGCATTTCCTATGCAAATGTTTAAACGGAATAGCTTATGGGATACAGTATAAGCGTCAATAATTTGAAATTTCAATTAGCTAATTTTTTAGCCTTTTTTAAACAACTATTCAAACATAGGGTGCCGAAGACACCATAGTGTAAAATACATCAAATACAAAATACATCATTACAAGTGCTGAATAGTATATCCTTCCGAGTACAATGTACCATGGTGCTGTCATGACCACACAGAGACCAATATTCTACATGGCGGGCATATTATAACGTAAACGACGCATAAATATACCTTAACCGTAGGGTTGAAAACCCTAGATCGCACTAGACATTAATTTAGGAGCTGCTGCTGCGTCAGTTTGAGAGGCTTAATGGAAGGGCGACAATTTCTGGAAGGCAATTGGGCAACGTGAAAACCCAGGGACAGTGGCTAGAAGCACACGATAGTCTCGTCTCCATGGGTTTGTCGGATTACGAGTGTTCCTTCAAAATACGCCTATCACGATAGCAACGTTAAATGTGAAAAAAAGTGGAGTTTATAATTAAATTACTTAGCTTGTCACGTATGATCGGTCTATTTTTTTCGACGACATTGTGCCTTTCAAACCAACGGTCCAAGCGTAGCACCTAGCTAGTAATGGGTTCTAAAAGCTGAGCTTTTTAATCCTATATAATCTCTCAAACATTGTGTTTTTGAACGTGTGATCTACAGACCATAAAATAAATAATAAGCAATACATTTATGACATGGAAACGACGTCTAAAGTGTTTGGTTGACTCATGTCCCAAACAATTGAACATCGAAATCTTCTGTGAGCCTGAAAAGCCGAATCTAGCGAAACCCATGTGTCTGCGAGAGCCGAGTCGCGAGTCTAGCGTATCTGGAAAAATTAAAAGGTGTTTTCGGCTCTATTAAAAGGTGTTTTCTAAACAAAACACATAGTTAGACCAATTGACGTTCAGAGCAATGGTAAGCCAATAGAAGAAAAAGTCGAGTTCGGTTCTTAAAAGTTCGAAAGGCAACTGTCGAGTCAGAATTTGAAAATTTGGCTCTGTTTCACATCGATTTTACTCAAGTTTTATTAATCCTGTTAGATATGAAACAGTATATAAGGTCTTGCGATATAGCATATATTGTACTACAAGTCACGTACAACTTACCATGCATTCACGGATTTATATGCACGGCCATGTGCATTACTAGTTCAAACACTGGTTCACACTATAGTGTCTCAAATCAAAATGGCAGTTTTAATTGAACATTTGTAACGTTTTTCGTGTTAGTAATATAGGGCCATAAGCGTATATATCATAGCAACTATAGTGACTAAAGAAACCCTCATGGGCATAAATAAAATGGCTCGAAGCTTATCGCTTTTCTAATAATGTAACGAAATTCCACTTGTATATTATGACAGATAAGTTCATTATTTTTGATAAATTATGTGTTTGGCCTAGAGCTGACCTATTCAATACATCCTGAACGAGAGCACCGCAATACAGCTACACGTAGCATGGTTTGGTAGTTTTAGCTGAGTTAATCCAAAGCACTGAAATGTAGTGATCCAACTAGACTCTGAGCGGTTTATCAATTGTTACGACTACTACACATTTAATTACTTGACTGTTGATGATCTTATGGTTTAGTCCTGGTCCTTTGTCCAGGATGATGGGCTAAATACTCGAGGCAACATTAAGGTCGGCTAACAACATCCCTAATGGGACATATCATCTTACGCGATACCTTAAAATATCCTTTAAGTGTTCAACTCTTGTACGCTTTTTACCATGGTCTGTTGATAGTATTTCTATATCTCGGTGAATTTTATATAATTTGTGTGTCTATAAAAATACTATGAGATTCGTAAGAATATTGAGAAACTTAATCAAAACTTATAAACGAATTGACATTTTAATCGTAGTTGCGGAAAATAAATGTTAAACTTCGTCATTTTCTGTCAAAATAAACAAATAAATAAATCGTTGATATGATTAATATTTAAAATAAGAAAAAAAACCGGAGGTTAAAGTGATTTAAGGATTTTCATTTGTTTAAAATATAATTTGGGTTTAACATACCGAAAGTGTATAAAACTGATAGATTATGTGAGGTAAACTTTTTAATCATGAATCGCAAATCTCTACCTTGAACAATATAAATTCCGTTTTAGAAATTTCGGCATTCACGTTGATAATTATATTTGATATTTGATATTATATATATATATATATATTATAATAAATAATTTGTCCCAATTTCCCCAATTATTTCTTATAAATTTGTGAGTATGCACATAGTTTCTAAAAATTTCCGTGCTATTTCGCATGCGCGAATGGGGTGTTGAACCTCTACATGAGTTAGAAATAGCTTACTGGGTCTGGACATTAGGAGGTTCCATTTTCCTTCTATGGAAACCCAACAGCTATACGTACATTTTACATTCATTTATTATAAATGGATTCACCTTAAGTTAATACACATAATATTACTTCAGCAAACATGGGTTTGAAACCTCTTTATCCAGAAATGAAATACGGATATATACAATCATCCAATCCTAACCTGTAAGTCGGTAATGACCATCAGCTAGGAATCATGAAAAGTTTCCAATATATACACTACCAGCGATTAGATAAAACTCAGCATGAACCAGACAAAAATATAGATTTCATGAAAAATTTCCAATATATACACTACCAGCGATTAGATAAAACTCAGCATGAACCAGACAAAAATATAGATTTTCTTGACTCGTTACTAATTTTCGTGTACTATAATCCCTCATAGATTCTCTACTAAGACGTTAATTTCGAATCTGAAACTTCAAAGTGCCCTAAAGTTGACATAAGCCGCATTTTTATGGTATTTTAAATCGGTATAAGCACTAGTGGAACGTCTCTAACGGCGCAGTTTTATGATTACACTGTGCCATAAAATGTTTGACATTGCTGCGTGGTTTCAGCAACACCATTGCATGTTTTATATCCACTTATTCGAGATCTTGTAATTGTGGATTCATATAAATGTACCAATCTTAAAAACTTCGTTATGCGCATCGTTATCGCAAAAAGCAACGACCTCCAGTATGGCAGTAGGGTCTTTTCGGTTATCCCCCCCCAGCCGGAATTTCGTCAATTTTAAAGTTACAGATAAAATTTTGGTACCAATCGATTCAGCTCGATGAGCTGGATCAGAAAATACCCATTTTACCCACATCCCTAACTAATTTTTTTCGATTTTTTGAAGTCCCCCTTGCCAACCCAAAAATTTTTTTATTAGGAATATGGTCATATTGGGTATCATTCACCTCGGCTTGATGAGACAAGTCGATTAGTGTGTATTTTTTTGAAATTTACCTCACCGTTAGAAAGTTATGAGGGCCCAAGTAACCCTGAGGCGCAGAAATAAGTTGCAGGCCATGCCGTTTTGGGTATACTAAGCCTAAGCCTTAGTCTTAGCCTAAGCTAAGGCCCTTATATGAGACATACACTAAGCCTAAGACTAAGTCGGGGGGCTGCCGCCCCCGAACCCCCGCTCTAAGCTGTTCTTTTTTCTAACGTTATAACGTACGGCCCCTAAAGAGTACTTGGGCCCTCATAACTTTTTAACGGTGAGGTAGATTTCAAAAAATTACACACTAATCGACTTGTCTCATCAAGCCGAGTCGAATGATACTCAATACGACCATATTCCTAAGAAAAAAATTTTTGGGTTCCCAAGGTGGGACCATTGGTACCTCAAAAAATCGAAAAAAAAATTGTTAGGGATGTGGGCAAAATGGGTATTTTCTGAACCAGCTCATCGAGCTGAATCGATTGGTACCAAAATTTTATCTGTAAATACAAAATTGACGAAATTCCGGCTGGGGGAAATAACCGAAAAGACCCTGGCAGTATATATAGTGAACCTGTAGTATAGCTTTTTCGTTTATACATTAAACAGGAATCCCCTTGAAGCTGTAGGGCCTTCTGTATGAGGCAGTTGCCATGGCAGTGATTCTGTTTTTATAGCACACATGTCCTTACACAACGACATAAATACTACCTCAACAGTTCGTACGCCACTGAAGAATACATCTAAAACCTCTGTTTTGTGCAAATATCAGTGTAAAATATACCAATATATCTCACATAGCTTTTCAATAAATGAGTTTCTTTCCAATTTGTCAAGAAGATTTTAAAAACCGAAATAAATACAAAAATATACATCGCTTGTTTTTCCAAATTCCCAGTTATGGAAATATTTTTAAAATGTATGTAATTTTTAAACTTTTTTCTGAAATAACAAAAATATAACATTATTAGATTTAAAACATATATTTTACAAAATCTAAATATAAAAGTATACAAGTAATAGTTGTAGCATGACTTGCCGTGTATGAATGGAAAGTGTGGTTGTACAATCAGTCTGCATTACTAAAATTTTATAAAACACACTATGTTATCTATAATGTCCTATTTTAACTTAAATTCATGCAATATCGCTCTGGAAGTCAGGTAATACATATTACTCAGTTTAGACTCTTGAGAACTTACACTGATTTCGATTGTACTTTCAGGATTTTTGAACTATGTGACAGTAACACAAACTGTACCACAAAAGTGTTGAAGTTTTCATCGCACGGAGAGTTGTTAAGCCTTTCTTTCTTAAACTAATATATATTCCGTACCGTCTTGAACAACTTTTTTGATAAAGCAGTGGAGTGAACCTAGATTAAATGGCTACGAGCCTCGTAAGCTAGCCACTACGCTGTCTGGGCGCTGTTGGTCGGTTCCTCAAGGAATCTCACAAAACGAGCAAGCGACATCCCGAGCGCAAACGCACGCTTTTCAGCAAACACGATTTTAGCAAATGGGTTTGTAGTAGTGTACGCTCTGATAATTGTGTGAATCTAAGGATAAGAATAGACTCCTGCTACCTTATACTAAAAATACTATTGGCACAACAAATTTGGCACTGAAGCAATAACATTGCTATTGAATTGGAAACCGTTCCTCACGTCCTTACCAAAGGCATTGTTAATCATGGGCTCTTCCAATAAAACAAAAAGAAAACAGCTTCTTTCTGACAAATGGTTTAAAAATGATATTTCAGTCAATGTAAAAAATAGCGTTGAATCCAATTCGAACTGTTGTATGTCAAAACTCATAAAATATCTATAATGAATAAATAAACTAGATTCTATCGAACTGATATTGCAGCAAAATTTGTATTTACAAAGCACATCAGCTCCTACGATCCTTGAAACTATCCTTGAAAAACAATCTGGGTCAGTGGTTTATTCGGCTGACTCAAAGTTTTCATAAAATATTTTATATTATTCGTTTTATTTTAATATATTTCAATTTTATAATATTTTATATAAATTATTTTATACTATAGCAGTTCACAGTCTTCACATATATAGCTGTATGTATAGAATATGATATTACGAGTAGCGGTAGTTTTTCGTTGTAGTCATCCTGTTGACTATCACAGTCGAGAAGTCTCGTGTAAGCATTGCATAAGTATTGTCGGGTAAGAGACTAAGGGACATATTGCTCCAAGATACACCGAAACGAATCCATGGCTGGGTTCCGCCTGACGAACCTTGGCCATCGCAATCTGTATCTTTCGGTCATAGGAGCTATTACGTTAAGTGACAAAGTACATAGTACCCAGTGTTACTAAAATATCGAACAGTAATTCGCAATTTTTGTTAATTTATTTAAGAATTTCTGCTAACGCTACAGAGCTCTTGTAGAAATCCAATAACCAGCCTAAATCAAACTGAGATAGTCAAGAACATTCTGAACTGAAACAACTGAAGCAGGCGCTCGGAGTTTTGGCAAAATCGCAAGTGATAACTACTGTTAAATTAGTACCCGATATTGCTAAAATGTTGAGATATGACACGACTTTTACTTTGATAGCTCATAGAGAAACAGTGGTGAGTCTTTGTTTCCTATCAGTATATACTACAGCACAGGCCAATTTCTGTCTTAAAATTATCTGCTCGCAAAAACGATACTACTATTGCTAATCAATAAATCTTAAATTGGTAGAGATTTTATTGAAAAATCAGGTAGAAATTACGCAATACTACGAAAACTGAAAAATTTATCGATATATGGTATTCAAACTAAAACTATTTTTAGTTATACAGTTCTCAACCCTAGGATTTCCTTCAAAACGATGATATTTATCTATTCGACCTAAAATTAAAAATTTTATCTGAATAGAGTAAAACTGTTTAAATCCGGTTACACATCGCACACCAGTACGGCATTGAAAAAGTTGCTCTAAAAATAATGTTAATGGTATACAAAACATATTAATACATACACCTAAAACATTTAATCTATGTAACATCTTAAAATACCAAAATTCTTCCACCATTGTTTCAAATCCAATAACGCTTTAATCTCTTTTATGTAAGTGAACATTCTGCAAGCTACAAGTCATATTATAACGCAGCTTATAAAGTTAAAGCCGTGCATCGAAATGTGTTAAGGCATGTTTAGCTAAATTAGCTATATTACAAGTCAGTTGAAGCACAGCTAGGCGTACGTTAAAACATTAGTACTTACCTCGTTCAAACTCGAGCTAACGCACTCGTCACTACCGTGTGTACAAATGTCTTAACGCACGATGGCTGTGCTACAACTATTACTTGTAAGACTTCAGTTATTGTATTAGAACTTATCTGTATACGGGGAGAGTACATTTTGGCAGTTCCAAATGAAGTATTGAATAAGTTTGACGGTAAATATTTAGCAGCCGGTCGTTTCTTAAATAGCTTTACTTTAGTCAGCAAGTCAGTCTAACGCAGTAAAATTAGAAAAAATGTAACCGTCTTATCACTTACGAGTTTAGCGAGATACTGTCAACATAATATTTTAAACTAATATAATAGTCCAAAGAACCCAATCAACAAGTACATTATACACTATGGACGGATCTTAAAACCGAATAACTGTCTTATACAATTAAGACATTAAAGAATTCATAATGTTGCAATAATAATTAAATAACTAATGGGGCGGACGAGTGTGATTGAAGTCTTAGAAATACGAGAAATGACAAATAATAATTAATCGTATTAAATCCCAATATCACTAACTTTCAATTAAATTTATTATAAACTTGTGATATAGAAAAACGTAGTTAACATTTGATTAAAATAATTTCTCCGCCCACCAAAAATTTTTTTGGCTAAACAAGTGTTGCTGAAATGAATTATATATTTATTTTTTAATTATAAATAAATAATTTTTTTATCTAAGCACATAAAATTTATAACTATTATTAATATATTTTATAGTATGTAGAACTGTATATAATCGGCATATGTCTATTATATATAATATACTACTTATAAATTAAATAAAATTTCAGTTGTTGCACGCGCATACTGTTTCAGCAGGCGTGGTTGCAATTTATGCTATATATATATTATTCTATAACAACATTCAGAATTTATACATACAATTCTATTGTATAAATATAATTTCTAAATACCGTTGGTGTTTTAACGCACTAAATTCAAGGAAATATGCAATTTTTGTGTGAAATCAATACCTTAATAAAATGACAGATAACGCACTATGCCATTTTGCTGCAAAGATATTGTCCCATAGTTGTGCCTTTTAATAATTTAGCTATGCCTAAGCTGAACATTTCGACGCCGACAGTCCCAAGCAAATTTCTATTCGTTTCCGAATTATATCTTCTAGTCGTTAATAATTAGCGTTTTATTAAACAGCCAGACATTGCGTCCTGAACTTTGGCTCTGATTTTTTTGTTTGTTTCTTAATTTTATAAAGTATCATCAAAGTCTAATTTTTAAAATAGTTTGAAATTCGGTGACGGATGCGCTTAGTATTTTATATATGGTGGGAACACGTAAGCCATATCGTGGCGGCCAAAACAGATAATGGTCCAAACAAAAAATTCTGTGCTAAGGTGGATTTTCCCTCATGGGTCTGCTGACCAGAATCGCGAGAAAGTGATTGCCTGCCTGGAGATTATAAGTAAAATTATTTTAAAATATTTTCCTAAATATGTGAAATTAGTGACATAATTTAAAGTCAAACATTTTCATATACTAAGGCCTCTCTTATTTTGTAGCAAAATGCCCCATAGATGCCGATTACAAATATCAGTCTAAGTAATCGTAATTGCAGCAGGTAAACGTCGATTAATGAATAGGCAGCAGTAAAACGCGTTGCAAACCTTGTACCCTATAAATAATGCTCGGGAGCTCACCATTTGAGCCCATACCAGGCCTTCCAGAGGATACCGTATTAAAAATGAAAAATACATAATACGCCCTTTATACCCTATAAATACCGCTCGGGAGCTCACCATTTGAGCCCATACCAGGCCGGCCCGAGGATTCCGTATTAAAAATGAAAAATACATAATACGCCCTTTATACCCTATAAATACCGCTCGGGAGCTCACCATTTGAGCCCATACCAGGCGGGCCCGAGGATCCCGTATTAAAAATGAAAAATACATAATACGTCCTTTATACCCTATAAATACCGCTCGGGAGCTCACCATTTGAGCACATATCAGGCGGGCCCGAGGATCCCGTATTAAAAATGAAAAACACATAATACGCCCTTTATACCCTATAAATACCACTCGGGAGCTCACCATTTGAGCCCATACCAGGCGGGCCCGAGGATCCCGTATTAAAAATGAAAAATACATAATACGCCCTTTATACACACATTATAAGTCGATTCGAAACACATTTTTATGTAAAACCAGCTGCTAAACATTGTTCTTTCAAAATTCCAACAGTTAGGATTGCCACAAAAACATATGACGACTGCCAAAATGTGAAAGATATTTAGGATCTTGATTTATGTAGTAGTATAATCAATTATATAAATAAGTGAGGTTATGCATTATGTGCGAGCTTAATTATTTAAAAAATTTTAAACATGACAATCTCTAACATTAGATTCAAACTACGAAGGTCTATTATATATGCCTCATGAACAGGCTATTATGTTGCATAATGAAATCTGAAAAAATGATCTATGATTTTTAAGACACTTTGTATACAGTCGTTAAAAATAGCGTAGACAAATTTATTTTTCTGCTTAAGATTTTTATTTAATGAAAAAGTTAAATTTGCAATAGTATTTAGCTTACACTTCCACTTGCCTAATTCCTCATCTACGGTAAAATTACCGTCATCATAAGTTTTAGTTACAATTCTGACGGTTAGAGTTTTGAAAGAACCTTGCGTTGCAGCAGCATTTGCAATAAAATGCATTTCGAAAGGCACATTAAATTAAATTGTTCAAACATTGTTCCAAAGTTTTACAGGAATTCGTTTTACAAGTTACATCGTAGCATTGTTACATTGTATTATTTCTTTTGATGGTCACCGAATGCACTTCAGATCTTGACAGGGTTAAATTAGTGGAAAATGTTGTTCAAGTTTCAATAGAACTAAGAATTTCGGCTCTAAGCTTGGCTCAGCTCTAGAGCGGAGCCTGTAATAATATTTCAAGAGCAGAGCCAGAGCAGAGTCAAGATCTGTTTGAGAGAGTGGAGTCTAGTATATCGGGAAAATTTTGATTTGGCTCTTAAAAGCTCTTTTCTAAAACAACAAAAATAAATTATAACTAGTAAACGTAATAAATTACAAAAAGTGAGCGGGGCCACAGGCGAAATATTTGGTATCTTATTTGTGTGTACATGTGTTTCAACTACATATTTAATCAATTCATAATAAGTATTACGTTTTAGGCAATTGATGTCAGATCCACCATTCAAATAGCTCGCTAGCTAAAAGAAATTAGCTAATTAATGACATCAACTAATTAGCTAATTAATTACCTAATTAGCACTCATGATAAAATCATGGAGCCTTAAACGCCACATATTCATAATCAGAGACATAGAAAAAGCGCAACAAATTAGCAATTTTGAAGTGATTTTAAAACTTGCATAAAATTACCTAATGAGCTAGTTAATTATTCAACCAATTAACATATACAGCCAGGTTTTAGAGCTTCAGAAATGTTATATTCGCGATCAGCGACATAGAAAACCCCGGGGCAATGTATATTTAGTTTTTGAGCACTTTGAAAATTTTCAAAAAATTAGCTAATTAACAATTGATCAGTAATTAGCTAATTAACTAAGTAATTAGCATTTTTAACTTCCTCGAACAGTAAATTAGCGCCAGAATCACAATCATCACGGCGAGATGTAGTATATGCACCAAAATAATAGCTTTACACTAATGATTTGTTGAAAAATATGCAATTTTTGTTTAAAATTGCGACAAATAGGCTAACACGTTAAACTAATTAGGTAATTACTAAAGAACTAAAGCTAGCTTTGGCAAAATCTATATGTCTAGCACCTACAACTTAGTCCTTTCAAACGAAAAAGTTTTTTAAAGTCGGCCCAGTAGTTATTGAGGAGTCCAACGGACGGACAGACGGTGCCAAATTATGCCCCTTTGACGAAAACAAAAACGCCTCGCTTCGCTCCGCTTAACAAGTAGTGTTACAGCATAATAGTCTGCCAAAATCAAGAACATAATTTTTGGATGCTATGAGTCAGTCATTCTCATCGGCTGTGTGAACAATTAAACTATTCTTCATGATTTGATTTAACCTTAGAGAAAAGGGTAACCGACAAGACTAGTTTCGCATTAGATGTGCCAAGTGGAGCTTATCACAATCAATCTCTGTTTATGTCACCAAGAATGAATGATATATCAATGAGCAAAATTGTGACACTTAAACGGCACTGCCTTTAACTACGTTGTGGGATGAAATGGTTAGTTATTTTTGCGTCATTTGTCATACTTTTAAGGACCTACCTTTGACGTTCCTCTTTAAAAATAACCTTCGTCCTGTCATGCCCCAGACTTTTCTAAAATATTTTTCAAACTAATGATTTTCAAGAAGGAACAAAAATTTGAGCTGGGATAAGACAAAAGTAGAATAATCCCCTAAAACCAAAGCCAATATTTGCAAAAATGGTTTTCGTCGTCTCATAACAGATAATTTAGTGTGACATATGCATTTAGCAGTCTGTCGCCTATAACTGCGCCATATCTTCCATTAAGTATGGTTTACAGTCCAGGACCCTACAATTTGACTAATATCCAGCACTATTGCTTTACCAGGAGCTATCTAAAATTATAACACTGCTCACGCTCTTGCTTTATCGCTAAAGAAACGTATAACCTAAAGCTTTATCAAGCAATATACAGTTATAAAATTGTGTGACTGCTTCGATACTTATGCCAAAATCCATATTTTGCGCTTACACATTCGTTGTATTTGTCGAATTGATTCACTAACTCAAACGCCATGCCGTATTGAAAACAATATCAGGATTTTGCACTGTGTTCGCGCTTAATGTTTTGCGAAGCCAAGCGGAATATAGTGGCCGCGTTCTTTAAAACGCTTCATATAATCGCATTTCCTAACTGCATACTTTTATATTCGTATTGACCGCGAGCATAGTTATGCCGTTCAGCGCGTCATTTAATAATCTCGAGCAAATTTACCTTTTTAAATGCAAGCTTGTTCCTATTGATAGCAAGTCCCCAAATTGGGCATAGTAGTTACAAATTTTTGCCGGGATTGTTGTAAACTCAGCTGATTTTGACATCAAAGAGGTCCCACGGTGTATGCAGCTAACATAAACTCATTGGTTGTTTGTGTATCTTGCAATATGTCATCATCACGTATTGACTTGAGTGTCGTTGGTCAAAGTACGCATGCCTTCAAAGCGGTGTTGGAACCTGGTTACGTGCCTCTCCATGTCACAGTGAGTGAGAACAGGGTTCGTTTCCGTTTCTATCGATGTGATTCTTTCGAACTAAACTAAAGCTGTCCGAAACAAAAGTTATGTTGATGACAAGCGGTGGCACAAAATTGCTATTGGACGAGCATTAAAATACTAAATTTTCTTCAATTATAAAGCACACAACAAGAAAACTCACATTTGACAATTTACGTTGCTGTTACAACATGCTCATGTATATAATAAAATAGATTTATGACATTATAGTTTTGAAGTTAACATGATAGTTCTGGAATATCGGAAAACGTGGATAGAAATGGTATTCGAATCAACAAGCTTGGGCTTTAGGCGCCTCTGCTCTATCCACCGCGCTACTCAGTCGACATTTTCAGAAATGGCTGAAATATGGCTATAAAACTTAAGCTGTATATAACACAAAATACATAGTTCGGTCTAACATATTTATTTATTTTCATCTACAAACAAACGGAAATTCAATGTTTCAGTTCAAAAAATCGTGATATAGTTTTTAATACAAACAAAGAAACAAATCAAACTACGATAGAAACGTGTGAAATTTTATAAAATTATAAAAAAATTAAAAAAAGAATTTATTTCTTATAGAGTCAGCTAAAATAAAAATTTGTTCTGAGAGTTAACGTGACTTAGTTCGCGTGATTTAATATTACCGCCACGCATAAAATATACATATTTATATGTTTAGTTCCTAAGCAATTAAGAGTTAAATTTTAAATGAATAACTTGAAAATATAACTCTAAACAATGTTATACAATGCCATAATTATTATTTCTGCCATGATCATGATATAAAGTTATTTTCTAACAATTACAAAAATTCTTATCAATAGTTTTAGTTAATTTCTTATAATTTTAGGGTCGTGAGTTTATTATTTTCGGCAGAAAGTTTCAATTCCAAAGCTATAAGTAAAATCACTATAGCTTCGTCAGAACTGTTATTGCTATACAATTTCTGCTAACTTTCAATTTATACTTGGATTGATTCATTATTGAATGCAAAAATAACTAGTGTTGGTTCAGACTGAAGTGCGATACAAGTAATAGTTGTAGCATAGGGAGCAGTGCGTTCAAAGATTTGTGCTATTGCTCGTCCTCGTGCTATTGCACTCGTTTGAACTCGTAAAAATTCAGGCGTTTATATATATGCACGGATTTCACTATATAGACTATATTACAAGCGTGTTTACAACAACGAGATCAATTCGATTCAGTGCAGTATGCAGTCACATATCACACCATAAATGCCCAACATATGTGTCAACAGGGGAGGAGTTACCCCTGAAGGCTTCGCACCCGGTACAACCCCCACTCCCGCTGTGCGCGGAAATTTTAGCGAAAATTGGCCTAAAATTTGCAAAAGTCAAGGAGTTATTCGGGGCTACCTCTCAGAGGGATCTTCGACGCCCAGTGGGGTGCCGTCCGAGCATCGTGAGGTGATAATCCCCATCCAATCAGTTTATTAGATTAAAGATCAATATAACGCGATAAGTGCTACATGGTGTGCCTACAATATTGCTAAAATTTCAAGTAGCTTCAATTCGGTGCGCCAAGTTAAAACAACTCCGCGTTGGCAGGAGAATTGATTTCACCTGAATGGGAACGAGTGAGAATAAAAAAGTCATTGTCAAATCAAAAGAACTATATTAGATTAGAGATCAATATAATGCGATAAGTGCTACATGGTGTGCCTACAATATTGCTATAATTTCAAGTAGCTTCAATTCGGTGCGCCAAGTTAAAACAACTCCGCGTTGGCAGGAGAATTGATTTCACCTGAATGGGAACGAGTGAGAATAAAAAAGTCATTGTCAAATCAAAAGAACTTTATTAGATTAGAGATCAATATAATGCGATAAGCGCTACATGGTGTACCTACAATATTGCTAAAATTTCAAGTAGCTTCAATTCGGTGTGCCAAGTTAAAACAACTCCGAGTTGGCAGGAGAATTGGTTTCACCTGAATTGGAACGAGTGAGAAGAAAAAAGTCATTGTCAAATCAAAAGAACTATATTAGATTAAAGATCAATATAATGCGATAAGTGCTACATGGTGTGCCCACAATATTGCTAAAATTTCAAGTAGCTTCAATTCGGTGCGCCAAGTTAAAACAACTCCGAGTTGGCAGGAGAATTGATTTCTCCTGAATGGGAACGAGTGAGAAGAAAAAGTCATTGTCAAATCAAAAGAACTATACTAGATTAGAGATCAATACAATACGATAAGTGCTACATAGTGTGCCTACAATATTACTAAAATTTCAAGTAGCTTCAATTCGGTGCGCCAAGTTAAAACAACCCCGAGTTGGCAGGAGAATTGATTTCACCTGAATGGGAACGAGTGAGAAGAAAAAAGTCATTGTCAAATCAAAAGAACTATATTAGATTAGAGATCAATATAATGCGATAAGTGCTACATGGTGTGCCTACAATATTGCTAAAATTTCAAGTAGCTTCAATTCGGTGCGCCAAGTTAAAACAACTCCGAGTTGGCAGGAGAATTGATTTCACCTGAATGGAAACGAGTGAGAAGAAAAAAGTCATTGTCAAATCAAAAGAACTTTATTAGATTAGAGATCAATATAATGCGATAAGTGCTACATGGTGTGCCTACAATATTGCTAAAATTTCAAGTAGCTTCAATTCGGTGCGCCCAGTTAAAACAACTCCGAGTTGGCAGGAGAATTGAAATCACCTAGAAAGACAAAGTCAAATCAACAGAACTCAATTAGATTTGAGATAAAAGCACCGTTTCAGAATAACACTTATTTTTATATATTTCAATAAATTAAAAGATGCAATGTTTAAACGTACTGTTTTCAACTGCACTAATTGAATGTACATCTCTACTTATTTCACTGCGCCAAACTTTATATGTAAATTTTGAATTAGATGTGCGCCCAAAACTGTTGCAAGAACAGAGTGGAATATTATATTTTAGGCTACAAATTTGTGTCAAAGACCCAACTGAGTCAGGCAAATTAATTATGCCGAGGAATTGGGATTTGAAACTCCAAACCGAAATGACTTTCAGTGCAACTATTTTTGTAGGCACATATACTACTTTTTCAATTTACGTCATGTTTAAATTTCTGTGCTCATATGGACGATGTCTTACTTTGCTAACGTTGTTGGGTTTCAAAAAACCAACTATTCTTTGATTTAATATCCGAACTAGATTCAAACGATGGAGCAAAAATTATTTTTATCACATGAAATCTGATGGCAATGAAAATTTTTAGCTTTCACTTATGCATTAGTAAACTTATGGTGCGCCCCTACCATCCCTCTTGTCATTAGCTATTGGCGATCACTTGTTCGGCGTACCAGCCATCTGTCAATATAACAGAGAACATAAAGTTGGGATTTTGGGCAACGCGTCCAAAACGTTAAGTAACACAAAATTGCCTTATTAACAGTTACTTCAAAAACATTAAGTAACAGATTTATGACCATTTGGCATTTGAACTGGAAAAGTTTTATTTTATTATCGAACGAAAATTCCCCTGTTTAATATTTTAAAAGTGGCTCATCACATGTTAAGTTTGCTAACTACACGTATTATCAATAATAAAACGAAATGTGTAGGATTGTCAGCATTTCCATGACACCATATAGTTTCACTTTAATTCTATTGATTCAACAATCAATTTATGACATCATCATAACTTGAATTCATTCCATTGACACAACTATAAATTCATTCGTTATAAAGAAGAATTAAATTCTTATCCACGGATGTTATTATTCAGCAAGTTATGACATCAGACTTCCGAAATGTCATCATTTTCAGGACAACTTTCTGACGAGAAAGAGTAAAATTTAAAAATAGCTGATGGCTATAAATATAATATATGGTCGACTATGCATCGCAGAACCATGAACAAGACAGACGAGCTACAACGTTTGATTAGACTTCTGCAGAGGCTGAGTTAAAATTTGTTTATTCTACATGATATAGTTGGGTTTAACAGGAAATAATTTATAGCATATGTGTATTTACAACATGTGTCAATTGGATTTGTCTTAAACATTGTTCATTGACTTTGTCGTGATTACAACTCTCAACTCGAATTTTATTTTCTAACAGTATTTCTTAGATTTTTTAATCGATTTAAAGCAAACTGTGACAAAAATTGTCAAGTTGTTGCTCTCTTGGGCCGAGCTTCTACAACATTACATTAATTTTTCGTTCCGATGCTTGTGAGAATAGTTATAAGTTAAGTTGTGAGAATTCCACAAATTTCCAATATCGCAAAGTATAGGAACGTGGTGTTAAATTATTGAATTTTTGGTCAGGGCAGGAAACGGAAAAATAAAAGTTTCAGAAATGACTAGGTATATACAATTGCGTGTATAACTTTGCTAAAGTCTATCTATTAAAAGTAATAACTTGTGGTTGTTATACCGTTTTAGTGCAATTATAAGAAAAGAAAAGAATGGGCTCTAATGCACCTGGGAGGATTCCCGGGAGGGGCCCACATGTTAGTCATGCCCCATACCCTCTAGACCCCTAATCATCTCATAACACCAAAACGGATTACTCCGTAATCACGGTGGCGCCTTTTCAGTGATACTTAAGATGCTATCCATTATTATTGGTATAGTTGGCCATTTGGTATGGGCATAACTCGCTTTTTTGCTTTTTCTCATGTCGAAACCCTTTAATATACTCCAACCAATCCTACCCACATGGATCAATTTTCTCCAATCATTGGTATGAAAATTGGGGCCCTAGGAACAAGTCATGGGATCGTAAACCATCTTAAAAATTGTAAAATCTCATAAGTAAATATCCCAAAAATAGTTATTTTTATTCAAATTTCCATAACTATTGACGGGGTTGGCTGGTTTAGATGAGGTATTCACCATTGCACACGGAATCAACAGCGCTTCTATAATTTGTTCTGTACTGCCTGAGATATGGGTAAATGGAAAGAAATGCAAACGTGAAAAATGCATCTATTATAGAAAAAAAAATAGAAAATATAGGCCAACTTATATTTAGAAGGGATACAAATTGTTGAGCTGTTTCAAAAATGTGCCTTGTAAGTTGTCGCAAAAGTGTGCTCGCGATGTGTATTCTATGTGATATCGATCAAACAGTTCAGGCCTGACACCACAGCGGTCTCTGAAGAAATCCTAGAGTCGTCCCCAAAGACCATCGATGTTTTGCGTTTGCAATTTTAAGTCGTTTAAATTCACAAATTGTCTGGTTCTAAAGCTGCTGTTAGAATTCGGCAGCAGGGTCGAACGTCTTGGACAATTATGCAAATATGCGTCCGGATAGTACGGTCCTTAACAAAGAATAGGAGACATCATTGCTTGCCTATTGCGCTTAATTAGTTCCAATACCCAACCGTGCTGATGTCGCCGTTGGCGGGGTTGTTTTTTTGGCGGAAAAATTTGGATTAATCAATTTCTACATCAATGTTAGGCCATCAATGAGATTTTCCCATGATCGCGAACAAATACGCCGGCTATGTCACGACAATAATTATACCAATTGGCTGCGCTATGCTTAGTGATATTAAGTTGCTTGATAGTCCAGGTAGTTTTGAAATTATCGAGATACAGATATAAGAAGCACTGCTTGATATAATGTGATATAGTGTCCGGCAAAAAACAGGTGTTGCCCGATGAAATACTTGTTAAGAAAGTTCTTATAATCGGAGCATCGCCATTTGTATGGATAATTTCTAGCGATGTCCCGCTGACCTAAAATAACACTGTTGCTTACATGCACGTTTGGTATTGGCGATTAAGCGTAAGCGGGTCAAGAGGTTTACAGTGTGTTTAAGAGTACTGGTTGATAATACTAGTTAAATGAAGGTATAATTTGTCTGTATTAGTTGTGATTGATTTACAACTTGATTACGCGGACCATGTAATATTGCGTATTAGGCCACCGGGAATTATCGATGTACTTGGTATAGATCTGAAAAATTAAAATTAAAAATGTGAAAATAGTTCAATTTTCTAGGTAAGCGGTACTTGCCAATTATGTCGTGAGAAAACGAACAGCTTCATGCAGGAAGCTAGGGGTGGGAGCTCCTCCTCCCGCAGGGCTTAGTGATAACAGAAAAATCATCATATACAAGAAATTTGTGAATTTTGTCCGATAGAGTCTCCTATGACATTAGCTAAAACATGCGCCAAAATTTGAATTTGTTACCTTGCCGTCACCCAAGATTTGTTCTTGCCCAAAAATTGAAGTTTACTACATTGTAGTACTACCAAATATCAATTTCCCGCCTCGGCACCTGTTAAAATTTGTAGCTCTACCGCTATGGCATAAACCAAAAACATTGACCGCATAGATCAGTTAGCCTGAACACTATAGCCTGTCATATATAGTTAGCCTAGACTAAACAGATTATCCAGAGAGTTAGATACGGCTGCAAGGAAAAACGTATAGCTAGCTCGCGCTATAGCATTGTCAACAGAGTCTACATTGACAAGTGGACAATACTAAGTCAGCTGGTCCACAACGAGCTCGTAAACGATCCATAAGAAGATAAATGAAACCCAGTAGTAATATATATAAAAATTAATGTTTGTAATAAGGACCTTGGTCTAACTGTGACAACAGTCTATATATTTCTCAAACATTTACTGCGCATAAATGCGCCTATGTGTAAAACTCACATAGTTTTGGATCGAGCACATATGGAACTTCAACAATTCCTTGTCTATTTTTTGGCCATCGATATCGTCTGTTGGAAACCATATTACGATCAGTCTACAAGACACATTTTATAGGATATAAATTAGAACGATTAAACGAGAAGCCAATCTGGGAAGTGGAGGGGTTGTGAATAGATATGAAAACGATCAGAAAACTACATTATCTCTGTGAAATAGAATATAATTGACTATTCTAAACAAAGCTTACATCTTTGACATGAGCTGTGGCTTTTTTCTGTTTTTGGTGTTTTCTTCCTTTTTTCTTTTCCTCTTGCGGCGTTTACGTTATAAAGGACCCGTGAAAGTTTTGTCCATCAATGGTCTAGACCACGCCATCCAGTGGTATATGGTATATACCTACACTATAGAACGCAACAGATGGTGTAGCAGACACTATCTACTTAATTACAGTGACTAAGTCTACCTATTGTTTATTACTAACGGTGTCAAGGACACTATCCATAAACAGATTATATAAGGTGTGTAAATAACAACATGGTGTAGCTAATACCATATAAATTTTATGGCGTGGTCTACACCATACTATTATCGACACTATACTACCTATATATACTACCTGAAAATACAATTACAAACACCATGATGTTAAAGACACTATATATTTGATGGTGGCAGAGACACTAGGGTAGACAAAACTTTCACACGGGGGCTTTATAACGTAAACGCTGCATTAACTCATTGCTAATCTAAACTTACCCCGTCATTTCCTGGCAAAACAACAATATCGCCTTCAAACATTTCCATCGTTTCAGCGCCTTCTAAAAATAATTTAAAACAATGCTTATAATATTTTTTGTTCACAGCTAAAATTTGTATTTTGACCAAAAGCTTCTTCTCCGGTTATCAAACGAGTCGAACGAACTAGTAAGACCCTGCTTGAGCATAACGTTCCTATTTGTCTTCAAATGCTGACTATAATACATGACCTAAACTCATGTTATATATTTCGTGGATTTCCCCAGGTTTCACTGCAATTAAATCGGCTTCACTATCAAAATGCAGGTGAAGAAGCTACGAAGTTTTTTATGTATGTGACATACTTAAACAGCTCTCAAATTTTGCGACTGCCGTGACAAGGTAAACTAGCGTCTTAGTAAAGTATCCAATTTACTTCGACCAACAGCCGCAGTTTCAGAACATGCAAATTTTGTTGTTTTCTCGATATCGTTTCTCAAATTTAAATCAAGCTTGTGGCAGATGAGTAGACGTAAAACATTTTAGACATAACAGATTAGGAAACTGCTAAGTCATCAAATATTTAATCGTACTATATTAAGTAGGACCATTACCGTAAATTACCGTCAGCTGTAAGCAAGTTAATCACAATAATAGTAACGTGGTTGAGTACCTAGCAAAAATTGGATTGATTTGTAGTATCTGAATTGTGGGCGCCGTTATTTCTTGTCAAAATTTCAATTTTCTAATTTGTACTAATTCAGATTATACTATTGTTTTCGGGGAAAGAAAAGTTCGCCAAAGGTACATCATTTTACGACAATGTTATCAGTAATCCTTAAAATCAATCTATGGGAAAGACTATTTTGATGTGAAGAAAATCGAACACAAGTCAAAAGGAAATGCATGAAAGAGGTAAATAAAGCAGCTGCAAAAATTTCATTCACTTTTGAGGAGCTTTAGTAATATTTTGAGAACACTTTACTCCGAAAATGTTTAGTAAAATATTCATAAGGCAAAAATATACTTGTCACTATAAGTCGTAATTGTGAAATTCTGAATTGCTAAGGAGAAACGCCCTTCTATACTTGAAGGGTCAAAAACACTTGAAGCGTTAAGGCAATTTTTGCTTGCTTCATGGTTAAACATGGTTTGTGTTTGAAAACGATGCTTGCTTTTATAAGTCAATTTAAAAAAGTTAATAAAACTATCGAGCCTCTACATTTTCACATAAATCGAGGATATTATTTCATAAACATTAGAGACAATTTAAACAACTGAAACTAATCCGTAACTTACCAGATTCGGCATTCCTTGAATGTACACCTGGAATGAAATAATCGAAATTATTATGTGACGCAAAGCTTCTATTCAATAAAGCTACTGCAGTTATCTAAAACGGTTTTTTCTCAATATGTATGACTATAATATAATCATATCGAAAGTATAATCATATCAAAAGTAGAAACCGTTAGAAAATACCATGTGAATACCTTGAATCATGACGCATTTGGCTAAAATTAAATGTTCGGTTATTTTGACAGGATTTGCAGTTGAGCAGTGTTGTTATGATAAGATGCGACAGGATTGAAAAACAGTGGTCCTCGTAACCTTGTAGGAAAGGGAACGTAAGGAAAGGAAAAAACTTATAGCTCTTTAAAGTCTGCGTGTATGTGATTATACATTTGATCTTACGTTCGCGAACGAGAACAATAAAATCATCATTAAAAATTGAAATTTGTTAAGAGTTCTATTCAGGTTTTTCGGTATCACTAAATGAACAAAATTGTAGGTAAAGTGTGAAATCTCTAATTTACGATGTCATAATATACATCGATGAAACCATTGCCTCAGAGTTCAAGCTTTGTCAAAGATTCGACAAGTAAACATTTTAATATTTTTGACATGCTGAACATATCTCAAGGTCGAAACTAGAAAGCGACATGGCATTGTGCACTGACCATTTAATTGTTATTCCTTAACGAATATCGATAATAATTAAGCTCCATCAACCAAGATTATATTTTCAACTATGCCGGTTGTAAATTTCGCACAATCAAACTAAAGTTATCAATAGGTTGAAATTTGCTCGCTGCTAATATTTTCGAGCCCATCACTGAAAGCATCGCTATAACTTTGACATTATTGTGTTCAATACACGCTTATCATTCATTTATTATAGGGTAATGTTGAGAAATATGTGTGCTATTTACATGTATCAAAATAGTTACCACGGATAAGTCACCTTGGTGGCTGCTGGAGATAGCTTCGATCAAAAAGTAACAACAATACAAATGGCCATAGTACTGCAAATCCTGTAACAGATCTGGATTTAAGTAGTTTTGTAAGAATACACACTTAAGCAGGCACGATTTTACAGTAGCCTTAGAACCTAGAACACTGGTATAAATATACCCAATATATGTTGTGTTTATGGGAATACCAGGTATGTCATGGTATTAGTCACAGAATTTCGTGGTTAATTACGTATTGTGCGATTTGTTTCACTGGTGCACCAGTAGTTGGGATTTAGTCACTTGCTGACGTTTTGTATATATGTGTGTGGGTGTATTTAACAACAAACAACAAGTTTATTGGCAAGAAGATTATATTATACACCAAGAATACAGGCAAAACAATGCACGATAGAGAGAAAAAGATCTTCAAGACAATAAAAAAGAGACAAGAAAGAGGTTAACCGCTTACATCTGTCTACAGGTTTCGGTCATTTTCAGCTCAAAAAGTTTCCCAAATCAATCATGTTTAGCTGATTAGAAAATAATTTAGCATTGCTTGCATTTATACATGGGTTGCCATTGATGCTGTCAGGCAAACTATTCCAAACATTGATATTCCTATGACAAAAACTGTGAGATAGTATGTTACGCTTGAATTTCGGCTTACGTAGCTTTTTGGAGTTTCCGCGAGTTTGGGATGAATTTGCGAATACAAAAAAATCGTTAACAAAGATATCAATTTCGTCATTGCATATTTTAAAGATCATGGAAAGATGGCATTTTAAACGTCTAAGTTGTAGTGGCTCAAGCTTTAAGGTTTGCAAACGATTAGGGTAAGGCGGACAATCGGTTTTTGTTCTGTAATAAATACGACGCGTGTAGTAACGCTGTACGTTTTCAAGCAGATCAATATCACACAAATAAACAGGAGACCATACACAACTGGCGTATTCTAATATTGGTCGTATATATATATGCACAGTACGCACGCATTAAAATAGAAGTATCAGACGTGTGAAAACAACGATATAACATGTTACAAATACGATAACTCTTTTTTGCGATTTCCTCATAGTGTTTTTAAGCTTTAGGTCTTTTGTAATAGTAACACCTA
>JASANE010022150.1:0-42084 GCA_030248225.1 Trileptium ribeirensis | reverse complement strand
GGTTCCAATTACTGTTTTGTTGAAAAATTATAATTCTCGTTCTGGTTATTCGCTAATGTCTGATACCAAAAACAGCGCAACGAGTAAACCCATTCCAGCGTTACCTTTGGTCCAATGTTTTTGAGTCTTTGTGGTGATCGACTACTTCGATAACACAATGGGCGAAATGTGCATCATTGACGGCTAGCTGGTTGTGATCGACCAGTACTAACTGTAAACGGTTTTCGTTCGCAAGGCTTTCCAGAGGCACCTAGAAATGTACATACGCGTAACAGTTGCAAGCATTCATGTTATACTGTTCTCCAATTGTAGAATTAAAGATATTTGAGCGGAGCTCGGCGAAGCCGAGTGAAGCGTTTTTATTTTCTGTCTGGGAGTAAAAAGGTCGATGTCCGTCCGTTCGTTCGTTCGGCCCGACGGATCTCAAGAACCACTGAACGGATTTTAAAAATTTTTTTGTTTGAAAGCCTATCATGTCAGAGTGTGCACCTGATATTTGGGATTAAAAAATTTTGAGTGGTTAATTAGTAATTAGCTAATTAGTTAATTTTATGCAGCTAAAATAGAGAATTTTGCAATATTTGTGTTATTTATTGAAATAGAGTCGTTTCGATCAAACCATTATAGGGTTTTTGGGTCGAAGAATTCAAATATAATATTTTTACCAATGATAAAGCCCTATGCAATGTAGTTACAAAAAATTGAGCACATTCGTAATGCCACAGCCCAAGCTCCGCTCACAAATGTAGTTCCACTACCGACTAGTCATTTATGCATAAGATGTGGTTGTAGCAACTGAATCATGATAAACTATTGAGCAAGAAAATATTGCAACTGTAATCCTTTGCAGTTTTCCTGTAATCCTTTTCTCCTCAGGCGCTTTTTAGAATTGCTTTTGCTGGGCTCATAAAATGGTTTTAAATGACGAAATATTGCCTGTCAATCAAGCTATATCAGATCTAAGACCTCCTACCTTGGTTTAAGCGCAAAACTCGTCATGTGATTGTAGGCATGAAGCAATAATGAACAGTATACTTCAGACGGTCTCACACTGAATCAGAATTGATTGCATTAGCTAGAAACATCGATAAAACGGTCTATAATATTACAAGATTGGAATACTTAGTCATAATAATTTGCAGAACAGCAAACATAAAATGTCTATACTTCATCCTGACTGGCCCACGGACCGACGAAGAGGCATGAAATGGGGCCCATTTTCGGAAATTTTTAGGGCTAAAAGTCGAAGTGAGGGGCGCCAAAATTTTCGGAGGGGGAAATGGGACAGACCCCCGGTTTAAAAAATGCTGTTCATCGATACAACTATAGTCAAATGACAATCTTTGAATTTTTCCTGCGCAACTCAATATTACACAACATGAATGTAAACAAACTTTACGCTTACAAAACAGTAAATCAATAGCAACTGCCGCCAAGCATAGAACGGTAAAGTGGAGCCACTAACTTGATTTTTAAAAGTGATAGCCTGAGCAGTCAGTGATAATGTCTCTTGCAACCAGAAACCAACTTCAGTCTTTAAACAGTAGTCGTCTTCAGCGGCGTTAAGCACAGGAATTATGTGGATAATCGGATCGTTGCATGTCTGAAGTTAAACAATGCAATACCTTTAATAAAAACATGTTTATTAATTAAGCTTTGGATGTTAACTTTCTCTCGAGGTAAAATTTAGTTAATAAGAGAATTTCTAATCAACGAAATTCATTTTCTTTCACTTAGGTTCATACAAAAGGTTCAATCAAATTCACTATGATTGAATTATTAACACCAGCAGCTTATAAAATCCGATTAAACTAAAGGATCAAGATATAACTGCAGTGACAGGGCGAGTCCTATTTACCCAATGAAACGATTCTTAAAATGAAACCGTAAATTAATTTTGGCCTGGCAAATTGTTGGTTCGGTGACAGATACTTGGTCGGGGAAGGGCAAGTTTATTTTTCGGATAACCTAACTAATTTTTTATTTCTTCTATCAAAATACCCTAATTTACACGTAAGATTACCATATTTCGCTGTCAGCTCCTGTTCCAAATCCTTAAGTTAATTTTGGCTGGGCAACCTGTTGTTCGGATGACCGATACTAGGTCATGGAAGGTCAATTTTATTTTTTCGGCAGCCTAACTATGATTTTGATCCTCCCAGCCCCTCAAATAACCCTAATTTACCCCCAAAACGGCGCCAAATTTTGTTGTCAGCTCCTGTTTAATGCGCTTAGATTAATTTTGGATGGGTAAATTGTTGCTTGGGTGACAGATACTAGGTCTAGAAAAATCTAGCTTATTTTTTGCAAAGCCCAACTACGATTTTGAGTTTTTGGTCCCCCAAAGAGTCAAATTTTGTTGTCGGCTCCTGTTTGAAGCTCTTAAACATATTTAGTTGGTCAAATTGTTGTTTTGGTGACAGATACTAGGTCGGAGAAAGTCAACTGTATTTTTTGAACAACCTAAATAAGATTTCAGTTCTTCTAGCCCCCCCCCCCAATGGCAGTTTTTCGCTTCCTGTTTCAAGCACTTAATTTCTTCAGGTTGGGCCCAGACTAATTCTGAGTACTACATATTTTTAGATTTCTATTTCAGTTTTAATGCATGAGTTTATATCTCATCATATAGTATAACACTATTGCTGAGAGCCAAATTAAAGTTGTTGCCGGGTTGATGGAAATATGGTGGTATTCTGTGATTTTCCTTACAATGCTTATTTTGGTCTGTCCGACCAATTTAGTTGCTATTATTAGCTGGTTTGCAAGACTAATATAAATGAACTAAGTTAAAATAACCATATAAACCCATCGATCACCTGAGGCAGACAAGTAGCACAATTGGTTAAAATATTGAAACGTTCACTTTTTTGGGGATTTGGAGAATTCAATTTTTTAAAAATTTTTGGCTGTCAATGTTTTGTCAGAAAGAAGCCGAAAACGAAAAACGAAAAATTACATATTCATAATTTACCATTTTGGGTATAGCAAAAATACCGTGAAACCAATTATCCAATGATATGTTACAGTTGTTGTAGGCAAATGAGATGACTTTGCGCGGTTAAATGGTACTCTGATGGCAGTTTCCCAAACATGAATGTTAACATATTTTTGTACTAGACACAATAAATGCGAGGGACATATTTTGTACAACAGGCGGGGCACAACAGAATATAATGCAGAAAACTGATTGGTAATACCGTCTATATGGTGTAACCTTTTAAACCTTTCATAATTCGAAAATGTTTTACAGTGCTAGAAACGAAATTTCAGTATTACAGCTGACAAAAAAGCAAGTGCCAGTATCAATGGTTAACACAACAATATACCACAAAATACAATTACTAAGGTCAAATTTATGGGAGCAACCTTCAACCACAGCAATTCAACAGCTCCTCGATAAGCACTTACTTCGTTCAGAAAGTAAGCATAGGCAATTGCGGATACAGCCGAATCCAAATCACAAGATTCATTGCCAAGAACAACAACAAAAGTTACTTCTTTTGCAGCTACCAGATTGTCATTCTAAAAACAATCATTCATGATGGATAGACATCACCCAACTAATTACTAGGCCAATGTTTCTACTAATGCAGTAAGCGTGACTAATCCTTCATCCCCGGTCGCTGACTTTTATTGGTTGCCTCCTCCAAACCAAACTTTTGTCCTCCTTAGTTTTATTTACACCGAAAAAATTTAGATGTACTGAATTTTAGCATTTGTTACTGATATTTTAAGTCGCAAAACACAGTAATATATGACACAGATGAAGTACACGTATGGAACGACAATACACAATAACTGCGCTGGCATTTCCAAATGCCCCCTGGCAAAAACAACGTGCATCGGTTCCTGCCCCTTGGCATAATTTTGGGCTCCCACCGGTTCAGCGCCTCTTAGCAAATTTTTTTGTTTCCGTTCGGTAAAAAACATTCTACTCTGCTCTACAAAATAACGTCAACAATACCCATATAGCTCGAGTGGCTGCGGAGATATTATTCTTATCGTATAGAAAATTTAATTTTGACACAATAACTAGCTTCCCCACGAAGGTGGGAAGGAGGCTCCAGGTATTTCGGCCTCCCCGTGAAGTGTCCGTTACTTCATCCCTCCCCGAGGCAACTTTTGACTTCCTTAGTTCAGCCCCCGGATATTTTTCTGCAGCACTAAAAATGTGATAATTGTTCTTTGCGACGCAAAAAATATATTCCAACGTTAGCTTATGAAATTAAAAACAACATAAATTTTCGCTCTAAAGGGCTAAAAACATTATAATTGCCGTAAATCTACAGCGTTTCACTACATAATCTGCGTTATTATTGTTTGTATATTTACTGTAAATCGGCCATTTATGCTATATTCCCTTTTTGCATCCCCCCAGTCCAGCTGGCGGTCTTCCAGTACGACCTGGGGGAAGCAGATCCTCTCCTCAAACTAGGTGTCACCAGATACTTTGTAAGCAGATGGGGAAAGCCGGAACTCTGCAGCGAAACTAATGCGTCGTGTATATGTCAATGTAAACGATGTGTCATAGCACCACACTATGTGAAGTTATATAAAGGCAGGGGTAACTGCTTTACAAAATGAGACCAACAACATCCATATAGCTCATGTGTTTCCGGAGTTATTGTCGATTTCGTGTATTTCGGGTTTCACACACAGACTTAAAACCCATTTTGACCCAACGGTGCAGAGTATATAATGGCTATAGCACCACACTAGGTGCAGCTATGAGTGTTAATTCTCCTGCAAAATGAGGTAAGTAACACCCATACAGCTCCAGCATTTGCGGAGATAGCGCCGTTTTCGTGTATTTGAAGACTCATGAGCCTATTTAAAACATGTTTTGACTCTGATCCTGCATCCCAAAAAATCGTGTAGCAAAGTATAATATGCAGCCTCATAAAGCTTTTTTTGCTCCACAAATTGGCAAAGGTAGATACAGCAATTGTTGAGATATAATCCATAACGTGTTTTGTCCGACCCCATTTTGAGTCAACCCAATCCCATTTGGCCAACTTTTACGACCCGAAGGATTTGCAATTCGTTTTCGCGTCTAATTAAATGGTATTCATTAGTGATGGGCACGGATATGGATCTTAATATCCGGATATCCGGCAAAACTGCCCGGATATTATCCGGATATCCGGATATGATAAAAAATGTCCGGGGGTAAGGAATTTCGCAAATTTGATCGCATGTTGCTTAGGATGTGAGGAATTCGAAATTATTGTATTTAAAGCTGGCCGATGATGACTTAATAGCCTTTATCGCCGTCTGCCGGGAGAAGTATTAGCTCACGTTACGCCTTGTCTGCGTAACCGATAACTGGCCTGTTTCCAGACTCAGTATAACGTCCGTTTTACGACCTCAACCAAACAGCTCTCGGAATCCTATAATTTCAGGAGGTTCATGTGTCCACATAATGCAGCGTTCATTTTAAGCTGGTTGCGCCAGATGTAAAAACCGTCACAGCGTTTCGTCGAAACAGTTGTGACATTTAGCTAGCCGCGCGAGGCCCCTGTGAACTCGAAAAGTAGGGCTGGATAAAAACAAACTTGCAAAACTTGTCACAACAACAGTCACAAAAATTAGTAGAAATTCGTTTATTCCCATCGGCATCCTCTTTGTCCTTAAAGTGTGACCGCACATCCTGCGTCTTCTCCGATGAAGACATTGCTACACAACTCAAGAAAATTAAAAGACTAGATCAGTGAAGTAATATACACCGTTATTTTACTTATTTAGAAGTCTGAAATAAACAGGGTTGAAATCAGTAGAGAGCTAACAGTGATGACGTCACGCAGTTTCAGCGAGCTAGCTACGTAATTACGGCCGTGAGTAGCTAACTTATGATTCGACAATGGCCGGATATCCGGATATCCGGAAGGCTTCGGATAATATCCGGATATGAAAACATATCCGGATATCCCCTGCCCATCTATAGTATTCATAGAGATTTTAAGCTCTCACATGAACTATCGGGCGTTGTAATCTGCCCAGCAGGAGTTGAGTTATGGGTTTCTCCACAAAACCCAAAAATGGACACTGTCGAAATTTACCACTCTAGTCAATGAGAATTCTTCGCTACGCTCACTACACTCTGACTTCAATGAACAATGTCATATGCATAAAATAGAAGGACGGAAAATTTTAAGTTCTAACAACATAACTTTTAAATACTCACTGATTCCTTGCAGTGTTCCAGATACGACTTTAAACCCATTTTCCGGCATATATAATGCTGAGAAGTGGGCCTTAAACATAAAATATTAGATATTGGCACGGTAGTTTTTCACAGTTCTGGCTGTATATAAGACATGAACAGTCCTACCTATGTTTCTGAGAGACATGCTTGAAAATTTATAAATCTCAGACCAATAGGTAGATAGATCTGTTATAGCAGTACAGAATTTGTGCCCCACATCCACTTCGTGCGAATACTAATATCCTCTAATTTTGGGTCAAACAAATGGGCCTACCAAACTCGGTTTGACAGTGGATTTCGAGTTTGTTTATGGAAACATAAATAATGCCGCGGAATTGCAATGTGTACGGTCTCAACCACTACTGGAATAGCGGTATGCCAACTAACACAGTCCTAGGTGTCATATCTGTTCAGTGTTAAAGGTAGCAGTCATCCGTTCAACCAAGTGAATAATATTTCCATTGTTAAAGAGTTCTTTCAAACTATTCACTGCTAAACAGTTTTTGCTAAGTATCAAATGGTATTGCTTATCGTACCGTACAAAAATGACAAACGTCTGCACACCGTAGTTCTTAATAGTCAGTCTTGGGGATTAATAACACCTCACATGGTCAAATGGTGTCCGACATTGTCACAACGCAAATCGAAATTTCGACAGACTTTATGAACTATGTATTGTTAAAACTGTGTATGATCAAAACAGTGCTGACCACCATATATTCATTCTATAAAATATTGAGCAAACGATGCGTAATATACACACATTAAAATTTCTTTACATGGTTAATACAATTACATATCAATGTACTGGTTTCTTTACAACGGAGGAGTAGGTCCCCTAGGATTTCGGAAGTTCCTTTACGTCTTGCGCGCGCAGTAATTTTTGGCTTCCCCAGAATCCCCAGGTATTTTGAGATGACAACAAAAATGATTGTCCTAACAAAATTCAAAGCACAAAACTGCAATATTAAAATCCCAGTTAACCTGGGGGTACTGTTTCTTCTAGTTCCACATGTTGGAGCTGAAATCCCCTGCTAAAAGCAACCCAGATAAAATGTAGAGACGCCATAATGCATAGAGTCGAATTTTTCAAGTATATACTGGTGCCTAGACTACAATTTGGTATGGGCCTTTCTGTGGAAATTACGTATATAACTGTTCTAAGCGAATATACAAACCTGCCTATTAACGCTGCTGAGTATATCAATAACCATATCAATAAGTTGACCTCTCCATAGAGAAAAGGACGTTTGGCCTAGGATTCGGAGGCTCCCCACGTTTTGCCCCCACCAGTCACATTTTGGCTTCAACCAGGCAACCCTAGGTATTTCTGGTGTGACACCAGAAATGACCGTCCTAACAAAACGATTATATGCACCGAAACTCATTTTCTCCTTATATTTCGACTATTTATGAAAAAATCCTAAGTAAAATGAAGTGACGAACCCAAATTAGTTCATCACAACAAAGTAGAATTCATGTCGAAGCATTCATCAGCCTCATTGAATAGTACATACACAGTAAAGGAATACTATTGTTACTCCAGCGTTAATAACTTCACTATTCGCAAAAATATAATAGAATTTTTCTTGGCGTACTAGTATGGTTATACTATACAAAGTAGGTAAGCGTTAAAATGAATATAGATTAAATAAAAGTATTTTATTTGTGAACTAAAAATGACGAATGCAAATGAGTTCATCATATCCAAGTTGAATTGATGACGGCTATCCGGTATAATTCAGTCGTCACCGCATACCGTTAAATATTTCGCCAACACCTAGTTACCGACGACCTTTCTCTGCTTCTTTCTCCTCTATCACCTTGATGCTAGCAGTAGGCTCCAGTGTATATTCCTGTGGTCATTCTGCATTTTCTGCGGCTGTAGTAACCTCAGAGGAACCCGAGACAGCTAGGACCACTCCAACCAAAGTTGTTGTTTATGGAGTCTCGCGACACAGATTGCTTTATTAAATACTTCGTTGTTTGTTGACATTCTTTGAATGATTCTTTAACCAGCAGATACATACTACAGTGATTCATGAAATACTACCAAATACGTTGGATTTCACGGTATGAATTTCTCTCCTATTTTCGCAGCTGCGAGGTTGTCCATTTCATCCTGGCGTCGAATCTGAAAACTATTAGGTATATACGCTAATAGTCAAAGCTGTATTATCTGCGCATGCCATAGCTGTCGGCCGACCTTATTGTGATCCAACATTCTGAAATTTCAAGCTTTACGCAGTTCGTTTCGCTACCGATTTGTTTTCGCTCTAGTACTGGTCTTTTGTGGTTTCTTGATAATGACATGTATATTCAGTTAAGCGGTATATTCAAATTTACTGACTCATTGTCTGGTAGTGCTCGACTAGGTCAATGACAATATTTGTCGCGACATAACGGTTTGCCACATAAGATGCCATGCAATCGACCTGCTCTGCAGGCTTATTTTGAAGGGATGTGAACTGAGGTTGTTTCAAAAATTGATCGTACCCGCCATTTATCGGTGCTGCCGCTGATTGGGGTTAGCAGCAATATGTTTTCCCAAGTATGTATATATATATATCACTTAGTAAATAAAGTAGCTAAAAGATTCTTATTTCCGTTGTCTAATTTGTTATTAATTTTGATCTGTTACTTGATTCTATAACAACGTATTATCAATCATTGCTTTATGCTTTGCGGAGTTGGGATCTTCACAATATGGCGTGTTACCTCGTCAGTGAATGAAGTTAGCAGATATAAGCCAACGATGGCTTTGCAACAACAATGATTCTTTAATATAAGCTGTAATAGTTCCATCAGGCAAAAAACTTTTGTGCAATGCTACCAATGTAAGATGTAATTCAGCAAATGTTTGCTTCTTTGTGCTTCATTTTGCATGATATTTGACGCAAGATGTCCGACTTCTTCTTGGTGATGTGTTTTTGCAGTATCGTATTATAAGGTCCGAAATCAATGCTAGATAACGTCACATTTGTAAATGATGAGCAAAAGTTTGAACCATACACACCCACTGC
Source organism: Trileptium ribeirensis (assembly GCA_030248225.1). Lineage (NCBI taxonomy): Eukaryota > Metazoa > Nematoda > Enoplea > Enoplida > Thoracostomopsidae > Trileptium > Trileptium ribeirensis. The sequence continues at coordinate 32,856 of JASANE010022150.1, read as the reverse complement.
CACAATTTGTTGCAATCCCAATGACGCTGTACTAGGCGAGAGACCCATTCGGTATTGCCTGAAATGAAAGAAGCAACGCAGAAAAATGGGTTACAAATCTTGAAAGCACCCGGAAACGTGGAACATATGTTTCAACGATGCTAATGATTTTGCCTTAACGACACGGGGGTTCACCATCCCATGCCATGACAGTACAATCACTGAAACAGTACAATCTTTTTGATGTTTTGAGAATTTCCGATGGTTTCAGCTGGTTGCGATGTCCTCGGAGTCGGTGAGCTTGTCATCCAGAAACAGTAGATTGTGCGGAAGATTGGTATTGTTCGTCATTACTTGATACAACAGTATCAAATCAGCACGAAGTCGTCATGTTTCAACCAAGTGATTGCAACTGGAGTTGGCGTAGGCGTTCCGTGTAGTGGAGATGTTGGATGCCCAAGCTGGGCAGCAATTTTGTGATTCGGCTTTGAACACCCTTAAAAGCTTAATGTCTTTATTAATACAAGCATTACAAAACTGTGTAACATACTCTAGATGTCGCCGGATCAATGTTATATGCAATTCCAGAAGCGATGACTTAGTTATATGACGCATGTCAACATGTCTGGCATTGTCAATATCGTGAATATTTTGTCTGGTACGTAGAAACTTTAAAATATTTGCGTAAAGGCTTTTGCTGTGCCGTGCTTAATGTATCGCGGTTACGCTATAACCGACAATCTGAACTTTACATTGTCAAATCGCTTTATTAACACTCTCGTAGAGTAACGAGCATACAAAAAATATAGGGCCAAGATTTAGTGATTCATTCGACTCAAACTGGATCCGCCATACCTAGCAGACTCGGCAAAAGAATAGTGTATGTCGGTACACAAGTTTTTATTTCGGCATTGCGATAAGTGCTTGGTTGCAGGCAGTAGGCTGAAAACCAAGCAGCAAGTGGGATTGAATTCTTTCCCTGTCACCGTTGGACCCAAAACCAGACCTATATCTGCGTCTCTTATTGACAAAATTTAGGGCTCATTTACGCGAAATTTCATTTATAAATCAGTTTTCGTAACGTTATCGCACATCAGGTCAGCAATGTTACGTAGAGAGTGCTATGCTTCAAGGAGCCCAAATGCATGCCCTATGCCGACGACGCTAGCATTGTCAGATTTCCAATAAGATATAAAGTTCCCCAATTCAAAACTGTATTTGTGTCTCTTATTGACAAAATTTAGGGCTCATTTACGCGAAATTTCATTTATAAATCAGTTTTCGTAACGTTATCGCACATCAGGTCAGCAATGTTACGTAGAGAGTGCTATGCTTCAAGGAGCCCAAATGCATGCCCTATGCCGACGACGCTAGCATTGTCAGATTTCCAATAAGATATAAAGTTCCCCAATTCAAAACTGTATTTGTGTCTCTTATTGACAAATTATAGGGCTTATTTACAAAATACTATTGCAGGATTAAAGTATTGTAAATAACATATTGTGTAGAATGCTTTTGCGCACAGTTATAATAATGCAAGCAAAGTTTATGCTCCAAACGTTCAAACAGGTTTTACCTTCAGATTGATTTGATTGTATTTAGATGAGACAACGAAATGGTTTCAAATGTTGTCAAAGCATTATGCAAAATGAGCCTTCAAGCCACGAATTGACTAATGTCGAATGTTGTTGAATCGGAGAAACGTGCTGCTCAACAGTACGTATGGGTATGTTTATTGTACGTGACGTCAAAAGCATCGATTTGAGCTGCCGCCGGGACGCTATCATGGTAAGATCCCTTCCTCGAAGGCTTGCAGAGGCAGCGGGCAAGGTTTGGAGGAAAGCATTCAAAACTAGCGTCAATTCAAGACGGGACTTGAAACTGCTGTGTAACAAATAACCGTTCGCTGTTCGTGCGGTTTGTCATTTAAGTGCCTTTGGGCTCATAACCACGAAAACACTTCCAGACGAGAGTGATTACTTTGAACATGAGACGCTTTTGACAGGTAACCAATGCAAGTCACGCAGAACAGGGGATATGTGGTCGAACCGCAGGTCAACGATATAGTTCTTGCAGCGAAATTGAGATCTCTTGAAGATACTTGGTTGTTGTTTTGAGGTAACTGGCAGAAGCGTGAATTGCAGTAGTTAATGCGAGATATATATGACGAACGCAAGCACCATTGCTTCAGCAGTGTATCTGTCGACACGAAGTCGAATTCTCTGTAACTATGATAACTGATACATGGCTATTTTGATAGCATCGATAGCATGCTGTTTAAATGACAGCTCGTCGTCAATCAAGACACCGAGAAACTTGAAAGAACAGCACCTTTGAATCACACAACCATCAATGTTGGTGGTGTGTATTCCATTCGATTTGCTATTTATGATGAGGAACTGCGACTTAGGAGGATTTACTTTCAACATGCTGGTACGAAACCATTGCGTTATTGCCCTGAAAACATCGAACAACCGGCGTTGATATAGATAAGAATATCATCAGTGTACATAACGCATCAGCACCCAAGTTCATGATTAATTCAGCCAGCGGAGCTGTATATACGGTTAGCAACAAAGTACCACGGACACTGCCCTGTGGTACGCCGTAAATCAGTTTAGTTGCATGGGAAGACACTCCGTTCACCACGATGTCCTGATAGTGGTTAGATAAGTAACTCTTGAACTAAGACAGACAGCTACCGCCGATGTGGCAATAGGTTCTTAACCTTGATATCAGAATACGTACTGAAACTTAATGTTCAATAATTTTGGCTATTGTCAAATTGGAAATCGAGCGGAAGTTGGAAAGGTCTGTAGGACTATAGGGCATCGAGGCAGGACCACTGGGCATTTCCTCAATAGGACTATTGAGAAAATTAATGTTGACCTAGCGAATGACCGAAAAAAGTGTACAAAACGAATGAATTTCAAGCCACGAATTGACAATTTGTTAAAATTAACGTTGATGTTATATTTTATGGTTTCCAGCGGGGTAGAGGCTGGATGGTGAGTTTTTATGACGGCTATCGGAATTAAACTGGACGGAATTCGTCACCGAAGATTGTGAGGTCCGAAGTATGGTCAGTAGTATGCCGGTGGGGATACTCGATTGACACGCGTTCTTTATTTTTCGTGTCTAGTGTCAGTACCTTATATTTTGCGTTACGCCGCGACTACGTACGAAGCGCTATCGGTTCAGATAAATATATGTATATACACCAAACCTGTAACAAATCGGATAAAATTACAAAACCGGATAAAATATTATGACACTGTTGTTACGTACGAAACCCGTGAACTCTCCGAACTACAGTTCTTTTGGTGCTGCTAGGGTAGATCCCTTCGTTACAGATATATACACCGGCTATTTGATCTAATTCGGCTATAAATGCTTACTCGGCACTGGCGCTCTATACTCACTCGTTCCAACTCTATTAGCGTTAAGATTAGGTTATAATTAATTCTATTACGCCTCTTGTGAGGTTGGCACAGTTACCCCAGATTGGCTGGCATACTGCACGATTATCTAGATAACTGAACCTAAGTCTTAGATTTACGTAATACCGTCCTTATTTAATACACCTTCCCCGAATGCCTGGCAAATGCGGTACGGTTTGAATGAAGCCAATTAAGATTTGGGTTAGCTATTATGTTACTAAAGCTCTTATGAGTTGATACAGCTGGCCCCCGGATTGCTGACTAACTGCAGGGCTAATGACTTATCTTAACCTTAGCCTTAGAGTTACGCTACTACGTGGCGGTTGTGTTAAAGAAGCTGCCCCAAAGTGGCTGACGACTACGTTACTAAAACTGTATAGTAGCGGTCGACTACTATTCAGTTGTGAAATTTTGCTCGATCCTTAGGCCCCCCAAAGGGCTGACCAACTGGCTGGTTAAAAGGTATAGAGTTCTTGAGGTGGTAGCCGGCTCCGCGTCCCTTATTCAGCCGCTCTTCTCAGGAATAACACTACTTGTTGAGCCGCCTTGGATGGCTGCCGCACTCAACAAATAATGCTGCTACGCTGAGAGCCCACCTGATCTGCTCACCCAGGTATTGCTCACTCGACACTTGTGGCCGAAATTTATAAGATATTACTAGTTCCCTACTATTATCTAATAGGACGTCATTCCTACTAGAATTATAGCCAGTTCTTTTTATAAGGAAAATATTACTTGTTAATGCTCCATTCTTTCGTAAGGGTCACAATACCAAAACCGAATTCGATAAGTAACAGCAGGCCAAGACTCGGCGTAGTTCTTTACGCTCCGTGGTACAAGAATCTAGATATTAGGCGTTTTCACAAGCGATTCTTTGCGTAATATTCTACCAAACTCTGACTAACTCGCAATCTTTAAAGCCAGAAACATCAAAGCCACTCATAAGATGTTAACAAAATATCCGGAACTACTCTTCACTAACACTGGAACATGACCGTAACATCACGTAAAAATAGCAATCGATTAGCTATGTCACCACATTTTAAAATTAAAAATATTATTCTGGTGATACATAAAACAGTTAATTTCCGTCCACAAACTACAACTCGCTAAAACAAAACGAAACTTGCTAACATACGCTAGCTAAATAAACGAATAGAAAATATGCAAATCGGCTAAGTGAAATAAAATTTTATAAATTTAAAATCTTAAGATTCGGGTTCGACTGGGGACCCATATAATAAAGAAATTAGTAAAATAAAAACTTTTAAACTAATATTTATGGGATGTATGGCCCTGTGACCCTTGGTAGGTTACCGCACCCCAACAGTTGACTTAACAAATGCCCGGAACAGTTTAAGAGTAAAAAATATACCGTTGAACCTTGAACTAGCTAAGTGATTAATATAATTCTAAAGTATTATAGACACGCAAATTCTGCCATGAATTTTATTTTTGTTTATACGACTTTAGCGATAATTTAGACCTGAATAAATAATAATTCCAAATCCACCTACTCATAGAAGTGAAGCATAACCCACTATCTATTTTGCCACAAAGATATGATCACCTAGTTGTGTCTATTGCTACTTCTGGTAATGTCCAAGCTGAATTTTGCGACGCCGACAGTCCAAACGAATTTCTACTCATTTCTGCATTATGATCTGTGGCTATTAGAATAATCATAAGTCATGCGTGCAGATTATCTTACTAATCCGCTAGCTTTTTCTTTCTATTTTCTAATTTTTTCAATTATTAAAGTCCAACATTTTTACGGGATTGGGAATTCCCCGACCTAGGCGCTTAGCATATTTTTACACAGCTTCAACGACAATTCAAATATGACTTAATATCCGTTATATAACAAATAACGATTTAGTTACAGCATTATTTCCAATATTCGTTCAGAACAAACGTGCATTTATTTGAACACCTGATAGAAATAAGGCATTTTTCAAAGAAAACTAATCACACTGTATGAAGTCACACCGTTGCTTTCTTTGCAGTGCGTCCTGCGCCGGTCAGCACACCGTAATAAAGCACCCGAAACCTTATACACAGTTGCAAAACCCGGTTGTCTGCATTATTTTTCAACCAATTATTCAACCCTTCAGCCTTGGCTCGCCAAATTTGTTATAAACTGTTTTTTGTATTATGGCAGCCATATCTTTGTTATGATCCACACAATGGTGCCTCATCTACGGCATAAAACTATCACCTCATTTAAACTATGGTAGTATCTTTGCGACCACAACTTCAATCATTTAACGGAATAGCCGCGATAAAACCAAATAAAATGATACAATCTGCCTACATTATGCATTTTCCACACGGCATGACCGGTTAATACCTCTAGTAATTTGCACGACTTCCCGTTCTCATTCATGACAGCCTGCGTAATTGTTTTGTTCAGCGGTTTGTGCTAAACTAAATATTATATTCAGCAGGCTTTAAGAACATTTGACAAAGTTTTCCCTGACAGTATATTTGATTAATGAGTCAGTTTCTCAGTGCTGGGCAATTTTTAGGTTCTGATCATACATGCCGACGGTCGGTCATGCCAGGGGGGGTAGAGGCCCCCACGGGGGGGGGCGTGGGTCGCGGCCATCTCAGGGAGGGTAACCCCCCTGGCCGGCCAAATTTGTCTAGGGGGGCTCGGTCTCGTGAGGACCTTTTTTGTTTTTATTTTTTTTGATCGTCGGATGTATATTTTTCACCTACGTGTTCAGTTTGTCTACATGCACCGCAAGCAACGCGAAGGCGCACATTGGGCACGTTTTTCACCGTGTTTGTTGATCTACAGTAATTCTTTCAGTTATTTTAATCTATCTCTGCCTAAACTGGTGCCAATTCGGTCCCAGAACGCTCGTTAGGACAATCAAAGACACTTGTTGATTTAGCTGTCTCTGTTAGAAAATTTTTTGGTTGAAAGTTGTCTTCCCCGGTATATTTCAAACTATTATTTATATGTACATGCCTGTTTCAGAGCTGAAAAATCATGCTAGATTAGCCACAGAATTCAGAATATGTTCCAGCACGAATAACCTTCATTAAAAGAAAGCAAAGTAGTTTTTTTTAAAATTGGCAATAGATATTCATAACATGAAAACAGCGCGGTAGCTAGACCATAGCAGACATTCAATGTCTAAATCCAGTTAGTATATAAATAAGTATTTCGGTTAACTTTTATTTCAGGGAATGACGTCTTTCAACAAAAAGCTTTCCACAAAGTTACAGCTGCATATGCACCACTAGCAACAAGCAGGCACAAATTGCGCAAGTTTTGTGCTGCGCACCCCCGGGGGGGGGTGCTGCGCACCCCCAGGGGGGGTAACCCCCCCTGGACTTTTCGGCCTCAGGGAGGGGTTCGGACCGCAGGGGGTTACCCCCTACCCCCCCCTGCCGGCATGTATGGTTCTGATATAGACACGAGCTGCATACCAAATTTGGGGAGACAAGTAAATGCAATTTTGAGTTTCGAGGCCATGAGGACGTCCCGCTACATCTGTACTCGCAAATTTCATTTATAAGTCAAATTTCGTCACGGTATCGCATATCAGCTCAACAACTATTATACAGAGAGGGTCGTGCTTGAAGCATAGTCCTGACCGGAACTTTGCGCATGAGGGCGGTACGGAATTTCATAGGTGAGGCACAGCACTACCCTACCTGGCATATATTATGTACTTCGCTTTCTGTCATTCTTCGCAGGGACACGCGTGGTTCCGCACGTGTTGGATACGCCTATGCACTGACGTGGAAGTCACCGTGCGTACACCTTTTTTTCACCCACTATTTGCACAAAAAGTATACGTAATAAGACAATCGGTGAGTGGAAAATGACAGACATTTATCCGCAGCCTATATCGGCATTACGGCAGCTAAGCTGCATCTGCACACAGAACCTACATGGAAAATTTTTGCAGTTCATACTGACTGTCTGATTTGTCCGCAGGAGTATATGCATAAACGAAGCGAAAACGTTACTACAACGTAAAGACTCTACCAAAATTAATATATATGTAACAGGACCGTTCCGGCCCCGTTACGAGCGTTTTCATGATTCCAGCGACAAAATCGCACAGAACCACGTTGGCACCTATATCTCAGCTATGACAAAATAAGCTGTACATTGTTCGTGGTTCGTTTTATAAAAATGTAAATTATGCCGTATATCATCCGTGGTTCGTTTTTATAAAAATGTAAATTATACCGATATTATTCATGGTTCGTTTTATAAGAATGTTGTAAATTATACCGTATATCATCCGTGGTTCGCTTTCATAAAAAATGTTGTAAACTATGCCGCATATTGTTCGTGGTTCGTTTTATAAAATGTTGTAAACTATACCGTATATCATCCGTGGTTCGTTTTTATAAAAATGTTGTAAATTATACCATATATTATACGTGGTTCGTTTTATAAAAATGTTGCAAATTATACCGTATATCATGCGTGGTTCGTTTATAAAAAATGTTGCAAACTATACCGTATCCGTGGTTCGTCTTATAAAATGTTGAAAACTGTACCGTATATTATACGTGGTTCGTTTCATAAAAGTGCTGTACATTAATTATACCGTACATTGTCATTGGTTCATTTTATATTGCTTTGTTTGCCAAATTTCACCGGGACGAGTGTTACGCTTCGAATGAATTAGGGAGAACCACGCTGCTTCGACCGATTGTTAAGACTGAACCTGGCGCCCCGTACCGAAAAAAACACGCGGAAGTTTTAAGGAGTCGACACCACACATTGTAACTCTGACGGTTAGGACCGTCCGGGAATAGGAGGCCCCTGGCTGCACGCCTAACTTAACCAATTTGTAGAAATAGAAATTAACAATATCAAGTTTACCTAGTTTTAGCTGTATACTATGCAATGGTCACGGAAAACAACCAGCTAAAATTAAGGTTACGGTAGATTTCAAAGTTCTGGAGAATGACGGAGATCGGGCCAAATTGTCGACCAGCGACCGCCTAGAACGTCATGATCCGGGAAGGACCGGAGCATGTCGGTAAAATATTTGGAAGAGTCGCCGGAAACCGCACCACCTCGGACCATGCCCGAACATAGGCCGTACGACGCAACGATAACTGCTCAGCTGGATTGTCACGACAAGAAGACAGGAGTACTGCTTTATACAATACCAGGCTATCGGTGCCTTCCGGCACCACCCTGAGCGTTTTTTCTGAAAGTACCTCAAATGCGCCGCCCCCGGCGTTCCATTTGTCAGTTGCCATTCACCTTGCCATGACGAACGCAAGTTCCACTTTATCGTATCCTAGTCGCCGAACCCTATTTCTGTACTAGCGCATGTGTAATAACGGTGACGCAGCTGCATGGCGCAACTTCCCAACACCATGCCCATACGACCCCGGCTATCATAACCTCAAGGGTGGACCTTATGTTTTACGATTTAGCCACGTTTCTTGGTCAGACCCAAGAAGTTACGGAGCTTAGCAGGCCGCAGGCGCGCTTCACGGGGTGTGTTCGGACCCCGCCCGATTGGTTGCGCACGTGTCTAGTATCCTGGTATGATTGCAGAGGTCCCACAGGGAGGTTGACACCGAAACCTGCTCACAGGTCATAATGTCGAACCGATATTCCCTGTCCTAATCTAAAGGAAGTTGTTTTGTCTAGCGTAAGTTAAGGTAAAATGCGTCATAAGTTTGGTTTTACGATGTAAATTTTGAGTTCCGCAGAGTTTATGCTTAGCTGAACACTTTGTCTGTTGTAGCCAAAAGGCCCCCTCAGGGTTCCGACATTCTGATAGTTTAACGTCGGACTGTCTGATTTACACCATAATAACCTGAGTATGTTAATACTGGTGATAATGTTTTCCTAGTAAATTGGGTCTTTCGTGCGAGTGTGACTATTAAGCCAGTAAAATCGATAAGTAATTCGGTGGACCACTCTCGCCGCAGTACCATTGCACTAACAGGTCAATATCAGTGGCTGACCGCTCGTGTCAGGGCTTGGGGGTATTTGCGTCCGCAAGCCGTGGCACGAAGGGTCGGCCCGTCCATTCGGGACGTACTTATTACGCCAAAAAGTCAATAACACTGGACTCATCAAGTGATTTTCAAGATTTTATTTCCAAAGTATAGTACAGCATCAAAGCATAGACGGGCAGCTAGGGCCTCATCTCAAACAATAAAGATTGACATCGTCCTACCCGTTCATTCCCTTGTCTATGTCCGCCAAGGAAGCGTGGCGCTGCATGCGAATGCGTTCTCGGAAATACCGGACCAAAATCTGAACCCGAGACGTCCAAAGTGGAACGTTAACTAAAGCAGCTATAGCTCGGGTTACGCGTTCTGGTGTGCTTCGAAATTCGCTCTTAATAACGCGCGGCGTTGTACACAATTAGAAGACCATGCGAGGATGGGGAAGGCTTCATCGTCATCGAGTGGCTGCGATAGAGAAGGGGCATGAATCGGGGCACGAGTATGAACACGACTTTACGGTGTAGGTCAAGGCATGATTATATTACTAAAGCTAATTACGGTACAAGTCATTACGCAGTTATGGATAAACAATTAAACTTAGGGCCAGCGATCGGGTACTAATGATCGTTGCCCTATACGCGCGGTACTAGCATACTAGTCAGATACTAGAAAGGAATCCGTCCGGCGTTGCCTTCCTTACTCAGTAAATCCTGACAAACATCCTCATTGAGTCTCTCACAATGTTTCGTCCTTATGAAAGGTTTAGTGCTAATTACGAGTTGCTTTAGCCTCAGCATTTCCAGCAGTTCAAGCGGAAGCTCAGTTGTCCCGAATCCTCAAAATTCATTTCTGGTTAGCTTATAACGACGGATATTAGTTTTGGTGGGGGAGTAATGCTTAAACTACGGAATATTCGTCAGGGACGTCGTTTTGATCGCGCTAATGGGTCGCCCTTAGTCACTTCCGACGGTCCTAATAAGGGCACGCACAGGCAATGGTCCTTTTTCAAAGCATCATAGGCGACCAGTGTCGCTATTCTAATAGTTTTAGAGCGGGTCATTATGCCTGCTCTATGGTTTTAGCTGATGGGCACTCTGGGGTTGTGCGTTGGGTATCGAGCTAGAGGATACCGAGCAGCCTGTGAGTCAGATCCCACTTCCTACAATTTCGGTAGAGTCCTAGATGGGACTGACTAGGCCCGTCGACTCATTTCTGCGACCCTATCGGGCAAGGGGCGTAGGAGTTGTGCCCGCGGACGCGTCGACGTCCACATTTTTCGCCGTTGTTGCTTTGTTTGGTTCTTTTCTTTCTTTTCTTGCTTTGTTTCTTTTATTCCCCGTGTAGACGTTGTCTTTGCCGTCCTCTCTCTATCGTACTCATTTTAGAATCCTAGTACACTGTACGCATCGAAAGTGTACAGTGTCTCGACTGCACTAGCGAAATTGGGCAGTCGAGTTATCACTAAAATTTTAATGAATTCTCTCAGAACTCGATAGTCGAGTGGTTAATACTGAAAGATCTGCAGCGGACTTAAATCCTTCGTGCAGGATCGAAACTCAACAAGGGAAACTGAAAAAGGAGAGAGAGAAAAGCAGTAAAACTCAAAGCAAGGGCCTACATAGTACATAGCCTAACGGGCAACCAGCGGTAAAATAGAAAGATACTTAAACTCAGCGATCAAGTCGCTCTGAAAGGAAAACGGGGTTTTGCACTTACTCGGTTTGGGGACAAAACGATTCGCGAAAGGTCGCGATTTTATCTTTATTAAACTGGGAGTATTGTGATTTCATTTTGAACATTGCATACCCTATCGTGCCTAGGGAAGCGTTGCTCATGGCCGATTTTAGTATCTCACCAGGCTATCCGTTCATTTTAATAGAAGGTGATTTCTTACGAGCTACCGTGAAGCTTAACCACGTGTTCTTGTCACAATGGGATATGGTAACTTAATAGCCTGGTCGAGGCAATTTCGCAGTAGGTTTTCCGAAGTAGTGTCTTCTACTAGTACTTGGTACGGGTTGTCATGGGGCTGGCCGGGTCTCGGGCGTTCGAGACTAATTGCTATACCAGTTTCGAATAACTTTTAGTAGAGAACACACCGCCTAAAGGCACAAGTCAAAGATAAAAACCAAGGTACATGCGTTCAAACGATGTAGAGATTTTGCTCCTTGCGGAGTGCAAAGACCTTATGCTCAAGCTAAAATTCTTAGAATTTGTTTGTCTCTTCAATGTTCCCTAAATTTTCTTAGCTCGGTTGATAAATGAAATTTTGGGGCTTCCTAAAGCCCGACAGAGGCTAGCCCTCTGTCCCTAGCTGCGAAATCAGTCCGAGCTCAAGCAGCGGCATGAGCATCGAACGGTCCACTAAGCTGAAAATGTGTAAACCAAAATCGTGATCAAAGACAAGCAAGTACGTTCCTATGATTTCATTGGTAACTTTTACCGTGGTCCACTCAGGAAAATTCGACAGCCCTAACTCAAGAGTAATAAGTCATGTGAAAGCGTTTGGACGAGAGGCGTCCGTTTTGATTTGCCTTACCTATGACCACGGGGAATCAGAAGGACTTCGACTATCGTGTTCACAACCTGACAACCCCCCGTGCATTGGCTCGCGATGCCTAAACGGAACTCGACTCGAGGAGGTTGGTCAAAAAACAGGTAAAAGTGCACTCAGATGACATGAAAACAAGATGTCCTCTGACGGGCGTCTGGTCAAACTCTCGATGGTAAAATTGTGAGACAGCTGTTCAACTTGCAACGGTCTGTTACATCTTGATCTGGGGAAACTAAACCCCCATACACTTGATTGCCTTCCTGACTTACAGTAGTCGGTCCGGGACAGCAAGCGCTAGTCCCCTACAGCGAGACGAAAGATGTCTACGCGGGTCCTCCAACGATCGAACTCCATTCCACACGCGAACCAAAAGCGAAAACACGAAAGCACGGGAAAGCCAAAAATGTTGCGAAATTAACAGTAAAATCTAAGCGGCGGAGCCGGTCGGTAAAGTCGACCGAACTCCGCGCTGCCGAAGTCGAACTGATTCCCAGAGACGACGCGGTGGTCGTCGCCTCAAAATTTTCGCCTATATTGAAGGATAGCGATTTCGTCGCTAAGCAATCGGAGAAGCTCTTTCAACGCCCACTTTTTCGAGTTCAAACCCGGGCGCCCAATCGAAAAATTCCCAAGATTTAGATTTTGACAGCTATCGTAAACCCTGGGTCCCCTTTAGAGAGAGTCGGCTTCAATCGAAATCGCCGACATCAAATTTGAACCCTCCGAATACTCGAAGGTCGACCATCTGTGAGTTTTCTCCCAAAATCTAAGATTTTACCCCATCTGCATTCCCAAATTCTTGTCAGAAACTTATCTAGAACCCATTACTCAGATCTTTTAAATCTCTTACCTAACTTAGATTGGTCGTTATTCCTCAAATGTTCCAAGAAAACGGTTAAATCACCCGTCAAATTTAAAATTTCAAACCCAAGTTTGGTGTATTAGCATGCTTGGAGTAAGCTGGAATCTGTCTTTTCTGTCTTCTAGTCCTCATTCATCAAATTTTCCCCCCGCTAACTCGCCGCTTTAAAGCCAAATTTCTGCTATTTAGCGAGTTAGCTGCCTCATCCATCCCCTAATTAAGCTTAACAAAAGTCCATCTGGGGTTAAATCTTACCGCCCTATCCATGGATAAACGTGCAAACATTGCACGTTTATATGTTGGCTTACAAGATAAAGCCAAACATTCCTAAAATTGCTAGGTGACAGCTTTTCAAATATCCCGACAGGACGGCTTTAGACGTCCCGAAGGGGGGAACCGAAGGTAAGAATGAGCTTATTTCGTGTTCTGGGAAGCGGCACATTCCTAGGTACCTTTTGATCTATCCGGGGTCCTATTCAGGAACTTCCGGAGCCCGTGGGAGGGCCCTAAACCTACCCCCGTCTTTCCTAATCCTATGTGTCCAGTCCGTCCGTAAAACTCAAGAATTTAGTAGAATTTTATACGTCCTGTCCTTGTTCGTCCTATTTTTTATATTGTCCTCGTAGAGTCTATATATATATACATATATCTCTATATACATACACACACATACATACAATACTCATGAACACATACACACACTACACATGAGACACACAGGCGACCTGAGCGACAGAAAGGTCGCTCAAGTCCACACTAGAAACACGCTGAACCACAACAACAACAACAACAACAACATCAGCACAACCACACAGCAACCACAACAACAACAATACACACACAATACAATCATGGCGACAGCAGCAACGACAACCGACCAAAGAAGTCGGTTAGAGAGAGTGAAAAAGAAAAAAGGAAAAACGGAAAAGAAAGGGCACGGGAAGGGAGTCGGGACAGGGGGTTCCCGAGGGAATTTCGAGGGGCTGGGGCGAAATTCGGTCCCAGGACGAAGAACGGGACCAAATGATACCAAACACGAGGGGGGTAGACGCAGTGGCGGGTCGGAACCCAGTTTTGGGCTCCGACATGTATTAGCATACTGGGTTTCAGCGGGCTTTCCCGCTCTAACGGTTGGGCGGAGCGACGCCCGCCGGGCATCGTTGAACTCGCCTTGGAAAGGCGATTCAAACGAGTGGTGTTTTCCCTGCCTTATCGGCAGCGGGTAGAGGGGCACTAAAATCACAACTGATAAAGAGAGTGTCTGTAATGGGGGGCGCGTTATCGGTCGTCCCGGGTTAACGGGGCGACTGACGGAGACCCGCCGGGAATCGTTGAATATGTCTCGACGTGGCGAATGCGATGAGGGGCGTTTTGCCTACTTTTGAGTTGGGGTTAAATTTTCGGTTGGTCTGTACCCACTTTCAGTCGGTATGCCAAATTGGGGGCACTTTGGCAGATTATAACAGGTTAACGAGAGGTCGGACAAAGACTCGCCGGATATCGTTGTACTCGCCTGGAGCAGGCGAGTAGAATGAGGGGTCGCTTGAACCCATTCAGGGTCAAGGGTCAAATACGGAGTTGGTACAAATTGACAGAGTTTTATGTTGAATTTTCGTGGTGCATTATAAAACAGAGAAGTAGGCTAAAGAAGAGCGGGGTGACTGGTCAGGTCGAGACCCGCATGGCCTCGTCGGATGCCTAAATGGGCGGATTACTTAAAAACACGCATACTTACAAACACTGGTCCGATGGTAACCTGGAAAGCCAGTTGTTAGCATGGTGGTCAGGCAAATTTGGGCTTCAAAAGATGCTATAAAAAGGAAGGTTTTGATACGGCAGGGCGGACAAATAGACACAGCGAGTCACGAAGATCAAGCAGTACACATATATATATGCATAACTATATTTCCATATAAGCCTATATCAGGTCCACTTGGGACCATGGTCACCAGCCAAACCTAGCGTAAGTATTGGCTGTTAATTGAATGTTTACCTGATTGTCCCCAGAATCCTCCAGCGATTTGTGATATCTTGGGCTCGTTCGAGAGCCCGAAAAATTCTCTACTGAAAAGTACTCGAGACACTTTCGGTAAATCTGAACCGTTGGACGGTTACGGGCCGATAAACAGGCCCGAGGTTCGTTATTTCCGAATAATCGGAAACTACCGTAACCCGTTTGTTTCAGCTCACATTTGCGACCATTTGGCTATAGTTTGCTCGAACCAGGTAAAATTGATAGTCTTGAATTTGATCACTTCCCGGACTTTTGTCAAATGTCAAAGGCCTCCTATTCCCGGACGGTCTAAATTTTGAAATTTCAATGGGGAAATATTCCTGACGGTCGAGTTCCGTTTGTCTTTCCTATCTTGGCCAGTTCGGGTGTCTACTACATTCCCTACCTTCCTGCTCTCAGACCTCTGGCTAAAGAAAACTCCTCCGGGGCTTCGGCGGCTCATCCGAAATGATGCGCAGGTACAAAACATGACATGAAATGGCAAAAATACAATCATGTATACGTACAAAATATGACATGCAATGGTAAAAAAATGCATTTATGTAGATCATAAGTACAAAATCGATAATAAGTAACGACGATCGGCAACAACCATGACACCACTCAACCAGCAAACATGTTGCTCCCGCGAGCCATACCTGGTTCGATTTGAGACCTTTTTTGGGGTTCTGACGCCGAAATATCGTAAAGTACGCGTAACGGGCCGGAACGGGCCTGTTACACATGTAACCCCTCGTTTTACTCTCCTTGACTGGTAAATTCAATGACATGCATCGGGCCCCTGCCGATTCCCTGCTAACCCGCTATAGGCACTCAAAAGTGCCCCCATCGCTGTTGTCAACTAGTGGTGGGCGCAAATCGTTCGAAATTTTCCAAAAAACTGGCAAATTGCCCCTCATTGGGTTTGTCTCGCCGAGACGTCTCCAAAAATACCCGGCGGGTCTCCGGTCGACGCCCGTTAACCAGGAACTGCAGATGAAAGCACCCCCACCATTGTCGTCTCTCTCCCTAAATGCTATGATTTTAGTACTATTTTAAGCCCTGCCGCTTCGACAGGGATATCACCCCTCATTCGAATCGCCACTTGACGGCGACTCCCACGATGCCCGGCGGACGTCGCTCCGCCCCACGATTAAGGCGGGAGAGCCTGCTAAATCCCCCTATACTTATATATGTCCGGACCTAGTCGTGCGTCCCGACCCGATACTACGTCTGCCCCCCTAGTGTTTGGTATCGATCGACTCCACTCTTCGTCATGGGACTGAATCTAAGCCCAGCCCCTCGAAAATCCCCCGGGATTCCCTTTGTCCAGCTTCCCTTCCCACGCCCTCTTCGTGTCCTCGTTGTCTTTTTGTCTTCTTGTCCTCACGCTCTCTCTAACCGACATTCTTGGTCGGTCGTCTTTGTCGTCGCTGCCGTTGTTGTTGTTGTTGTTGTGGATGCGTTGTGAATGTGTGTGTACGTGTTTGTGTATGCCTTGAGCGACTTTTCTGTCGCTCAGGTCGCCCTCATGTCTACTGTGTGTAGTATATGTGTGTGTATGAGTACATATGTGTGTAGATATATATGCCTATATATAAATTATGTTTATATGTATGCATTTCATATACATATGTATATATATATATCTAAGGACAGAATCAACATCGGACGGACGGGCACGCCACATACAAAAAGCGATAAAATTTAAGAGTTTGACGGACGGACAGAATACTGACGATTAGGACGAACGGCGGGGTGTCTTTAGGGCCCTCCCGCGCGCTCTAGGGGCCTTGAAGGAGGGTCCCTGACCGGTTTGGAACTCATTGGGGTTTACCCCGTATCTGGCATCGAGACGAACGTTTTCCCGTCGTCGATTCCCCCCGGCGAGACGTTAAAACGTAGGTAGTCGCATGAAAATCGAAAATTAGCTTGAGCTTTCTCGAAGTTTTAAGGTGTCCTCATGAGCGAGGGTCACCTTCCAAGTTAAATTTAGCTTATTAAGGAGGGCGGCATATTGAAAACCACAAAGGCCGAGTCAATAGTTGCCGCGTCGAGATGGGTTGGGAAGAACAAATAATTGAAAAAACGAGCAGATTGTCGCGATTATTGGGGTTGAAGAGGGAAATTGCGTGATCCGAAAGTTATCTTTGATGGTTCGAATTAAGCGGGGACCGAAAGTCGTTGGAGTGTTGCGGGCTTAAGATCCGATTTCACCGAACATCCGGTGATAATTACGGAAATTGGCACTTCAGAGTTTGAATTTTATGAGAGAATCGGGACAAAAGTCCCAGATGGTCGACCTCCTAGAACTCGGAGGGTTCAAACTTGATGTCGGCAAATCCGATTGAAGCCGACTCTCCTTAAGGACATCGAAGGCTTACGGTAGCTGTCAAATTCAAATTTACGGAAGTGTCCCCAATTGTACGACGATGGAAGACCCGAAAAAAAAGTGGGCGGGCGACGACGAACGACGAATGAGTGGCGACAGAATCGCCATCCCACAACATAGGCGAAAATTTTGAGGCGACGACCAACGCATCGACTCGTGGAATCAGGTGGACTTCGACAGCGCGGAGTTCGGTCGACTTTACTGACCGGCTCCGACGCACTATTTTTATGTTCATAGTTTTCATTCGGTTATGGTTTTTCGCTTTTCGCTTGTGGTTCGGATCGCCTCGATGGAAAGATTTCCGCGCAGGTACACACCTCGCGAAGGGGGTTCAGCGATTGCTGCCCCAGGGATCAACGTTCGTAAGTATGCGGAAGGTCTGGTGATTGCAGGGGTTTCGATTCCTTGCCAATTGAAGAGTAAGAGGCCATTCGTTTAGTTACCTTTTGAATGTAGCGCACCCCTCGCACATAGGTAGAAACATTCTCGTTCGGGTTCTAACCCACCCAGTCCCCACAGAAATGCTACGCAGAACCTTATCTGGAATCAATTTCTGATATCCAGTTCCGATGTAGGCGGCGTTAAGCGATTTGTGATATGCCCGTCCAGAGCACTGTGAGGACTAATCAACCGATTCGAAGTGTTTCTGATTCCCCGTGGTCCTAGGTAGGACAGCTCAAAACGGAAGCTCCAGTCGTTCTTGCTTTACATGGCTCACAGTTCTTGAGGTAGGATTATAGAATTTTGCTGAGCAGACCACGGTAAAA
Organism: Trileptium ribeirensis; assembly: GCA_030248225.1. Classification (NCBI taxonomy): domain Eukaryota; kingdom Metazoa; phylum Nematoda; class Enoplea; order Enoplida; family Thoracostomopsidae; genus Trileptium; species Trileptium ribeirensis. Next base: position 14,917 of record JASANE010022150.1, on the reverse strand, counting down.
TTTCCCAATGCGGAGTCAGTAGGAACTTGTTTTACTTTTGTGTTTATGGTTTACAAATTTTCAGTCTAGTTGACCGTTCGACGCTCATGCCGTGTTTGAGCTCGGACAGAAATGCAGCTTAGGGACGGAGGACTAGCCTTCGTCGGGCTTCAGGAACCCCTCAAAATTTCCTTTATTCTACTGAGCTAGAAAAATTTGGGGACACAAAAGGTTTAACAAATTCTAGGCCTCGAAGCTTGAGCTTAAAGTGTTTACTGTGCACGCGCAACGCTGTTTGAGGATCGTCTCGGTTTGGTTTTATAAAACTTATGCGTAATTGGTAGGTATCTCATTCGAACACAAACTTCATTAGGACGACTGACCGGAGGAATACTAGATGACTATCCTAACCCCAGTATGATCAAAAAAAGGAGCTGGAGGAACAAGGCCCCCAGCCGTTCAAAATTTCGTCGACCCCGTTTGGTGGTGTTACACCAGTCTCTAGCTCCAAAAGACTACTTTAACAAAACAATCAAGTTTACCGGAGCTCACCGTTGCACAATGACATGGTCTTCTTTCGGGACCAATGCCCCAAATTAAACATGGTTGAATAAAAGGACCGCAGGCCCTTGTGCCATAATTAATTAATGCCCTTGCGAGAGAAACACTTCGTGTTCTCACTGCTAAAATAAAAATCTATTCGTGCCCCATTCCAATAAAGAAAACTAACTGACTCGCCCTGCCATTTAGGCCCCAAACTGAGCGAGTGCAAATCCCTGTTTTTCTTTGGAGCGAGTTGACCGCTGAGTTTTGTTTTTTTGTTGTTTTATTTCGGTTTGCCCGATGGGCTATGTACTATATATGCCCAGGTTCAGCTTTTCACAGTTGCAGTGCTTGCCATTTTATTTTCCAGTATCATGAGTGATCCTGCACGGGGAATTTAAGCCCGCTGCAGAATCATTAGTTCTAACCATTCAGGCATAGGAACACAGTAACATCGACTAATAAGTCGGTGTTAACTCAACTGCACTACAGTGCACCGTTGCAGTGTATAAGAAAAAGAATATGGATAGAGAGAGGCAACGAGAAACAAACGCCCAACGAGAAAGGAAAAGACACAACAGCGTCTGGGGCCGACCGCCCAGTGCCCTTGTCGGTTCGGACAACCCCGAAGTTAAAGAATAAGATCGGATAACCGGTCGCCAGGGCACATACTGCTCGTGTGTGGTGTCCCCACCACACCGAGGGTAAGAAAATGGCTCGCCGAGCCGAAAGAAATTCAGTTGAATAGACTTGCCCCTGGGGGCAACCCCAAAAGTTGCCTAGGAGACCGCATACGCTACCAAGCCCCATCGCTCTAAATTTGATAAATTATCTTGCCCCTTGCTTCTTGTGTCTTCGCACCGGTCAGTTGTGTATCTTGGTAAGCCGAAGTTACTTAGGGTACATAAACGTGTTGGTGATACTGCGAATGAGTCGCTAGGACAAATAGGACGATATCTCCGGGAGTGTCTTATCACCAGTAGTGTGCTGAGGACTAGTTAGGCTGCATTGTTAGGTTCCACGAGTAGGGCTCGCATAGACAGGCCCTGCTGTCATTCCTTCTCCAGCCCCGCGTGCCGTCCGTCACCGCACGTATAGGATTGTCGTTTAAGGTGGCATGTTAAAGGAGCATTTTCCGAAGCACTCTAGGTCCCCTGCTTTTGCACTCCATAGCTGAAGCGTCGCTAACATTGAGAAGTAGCAGGGATAAGCGCAACTAGCCCGCAACCTGCGAGTGTCTGCACGCTCCAATCCCGTCTCCTTTCCCAACATATCGCGCCCCGTAGTCTACAGTACCACAGCCACAGCCGCCAGTAACTTCTAACTCCCTCTAAGGTGAAGGACTTGATCCGCCGCGATAGTATCCACGAAGCACTTGCCCCGGCTATAAAATTTGATCTTCCGAATAAACGTTGTATCAAAGACGAGTACTGTTTTAGTTGATACCGAGACGATCGGGCTGTTTAGTGCTTTCTCCGCTCGGACGAGCAGGAACTGCTCCCCACGGCTTGTGGGCGAGACTGTACCAAGAATTGGCGTGCAGGGCCTTCTGCTATTACTATTTGATCATTTGAAACTAGGGAAAAAGAACAAGATGAGTCCGCGAGAGACTCCGACACACATTACGAACTAGCTCAGAAAGTTAAGCGAGAACCTATCATGACTTGGGCCGGTGGGTCACTTTGCAACTATACTAAGCTAATCGTCAGACTGAATATGAATTAGTTAAGAAATGCAGGCTACGCTGTTGATCTTCCGACGTTAAATTATCAGTGCATGTCGGAACCCTGTGGGGGCAACATAGGCCACAATGCTCTAGCACGGAGCATGCTAGGATCTTAACCAGACAACAGATTGAGTTTGAATTTTTAGGACAATATCCACCTTATACTTCGACCTTTAACGTAGCTAAATTGAACTAAACAACTTCCGGTGAGTTTAAGATAGGGAACAACGGCAAAGCATCATGACCTGTGAGCAGGTGTCGGTGCTAGCCTCCCTGGGGGACCTCAGAAATCATACCAGATACTAGACACATGCACAACCAATCGAGCGGGGTTCGAACACACCCCGTGAAGCGCGCCCGCGGCCTGCTAAGCTACGCACTTCTTGGGTCTGACTAGGAACAGGATTAGAACTTTCAAACTTCACGGTTCGCTTTTGAGGTTACGATAGCCGCGGACGTATGGGCGTGGTATTAGGAAGTTGCGCCATGCAGCTGCGTACCGTTATTACATATATATATGCTGCTACCCACCAGCACTTCAGGGCATACATTTTAAATCACTTGATTTTGATTTACATGTGCTGCGTTTCTCCTCTTTTCACTTTGGTTACTACTACATATAATATCTGGTAGCTTTTGAATTTGGAAATACCGTTTTATTAAAATGTTCATAGAAGCGGCATTACGTTGATGATTACTTATGATTACTTATGATCACAAAACACAAAAATATTTTGTTACGAGTTTTCAAATTTAGGACGTTTGCATATCCTTTTTACAACATCTCTTTGCTACAATTTTTATTCATCAATTCTGTCAAAAAGTTGCGTAGTACTGGCTTTTGGTCAGGTCTCCAAATTTTACGGTATTTCATTCAATAGTTGAAATCACACTATTTATGAGCTACTAAAACCCAAGCGACGATTGTATACGCACCTGTCACGAATCGTGAAAACAGTTGGAAAATATGCAAATTGAGTCGATGGCTAATATTTGTGTCATGTAAATATATTTTGTAGGTGGTTGTAACGGTGTGTAACGGTAACAGTTTTGGAATAAAGCTTTTGAAGAAAACAGTTGTTTCAATCATTGAAATTTTACAGTCCATCGAATGTTTACATGAAATTTTTCTTCACAGCACCAACATTTACTCATGATTAACCAAAATTACAATCTATACAACATAAATGCTGAATACTTAAAAAGTAGGCATGTTTTTATTATAAAATATCTATAAAATTATTTTTTAATTGTTATGCTTCCTGAAGCTAAATTTTGGGACATACGAGTATCGTCTAGCTTATGTTATGGAGATGAAACAAATTCGAGTAAAGTTTAGAATATCAAGCCGGATACAGGTATTATTTCTACTTAAATGTGGACTAACATTGTGTCAATATCCACCCGTTAAATTTTGATTCAATTTACAGGTTAAGCCTGAGTCACAGAAGCCGTCCGTCGCGGATATAGCCACAACAGTTGAAATATTTGCTTTGCAGTAATGTACAATTTTGTTACGGTTATATAATTTTCTAAACTTAAAAATGCTAAAACTCCTAAATTTTAGACCAACTTCAGGCATACTTCCAAGAAATTTTCTGTAAGATTAAATTGTCTGGTAGAGGTATGTTAATATTGTAACAGTCAATGGTTATTCACAGCTTTGCGTTCACATTAGGTTGGTGTTTGAGTCCGAAGTTTGTCAATTGGTACAATCTGATAATCGGGACAATCAGGGCAATTGGAACAAACTAGGCACTTGGCACAAATGGGAAAATTGGAACAATAGAGATTGTTTGTTCAACCGATCATGGTATTTGGGACATCGGGGTAATTGAAACAATTGGTACAACTGGAACATTCATGACAATTGGAATAATTGGAGCAATCATGACGATTGGAACAGTGGGAACAATTTAGTCATTCCGGACGGTTGGAACAATCAGAACAATTATGGCAATCGGGACCGACAGCCTAAATAAGTTGCTAAAATCGGAACATTTGGGACAATCAACACAATAAGAGCAATTATGACAACCAGGACAATTCGTACCACAAGAATGATATGGACTGTTAAGACAGTAAATATAGATGGGACTGCTTTATATCAACTTTTGGGGCCGATCATTATATTGTTAGGACAATCGCAAAATTTGTGTTAATGGGGAAAGCTTGGATAATCGTGGAACCTGCGATAACTTGGCTACCGCGACGGTTGAGACAACTGGAACATTCGGAACTGTTGAAACAATAGGCAATTTGGATAGAACAACGGAGACAGTGAGACTATTAGACCACTCGGAACAACCAGTCCAATGTGGACAGTTAGGAGGTTCGTGATATATGGGACGTCGGGACAACTGAGACAATCAATGCAATAGGAACAGTGTGGACAGTTTGGACGATTGTGACAGTTCTGATAATTAGAACGATAACGACAATTAGGGCGATAGTGACATTTGGGACAGTCTGCATAATCGGGATAGGAGAATCGGGACAGCTTGGACATTTTGGACACTTGGAACAGCTGGGACTGTTGCGTCATTTGAGACAATTTGAAGAATGAGAACTTTCGGTACATGGGACAATCTGGACAGTTACGAGAATCGAGGCAATTTGGACAATCGGGACAACTGGCATCGCTGGGACTGTTGTCATCTGTGACAAATGGTACAATTAGAACATTCAGGACAGTTGGAAAATAGGGACTGTTGGGATAATCGTTACAATTGAGGCAGTCAAAGCAATCAGGACAAGTTGGTGAAATCAGGACCGTTAGGACAATCAATCGGTACACCGGGAAAAATAAGATAGTTCGAACAAATGAATCATGCGGAACAGAAGGAACAGAATATAGACAGCTGCAACAGAACGGATATTTGGGTCATTGGGGGAAATTTCTGACAATGTGCTTCGCGGTGAAGGAGGGGTCAGGAGGGGAGACATAGCCTACAGTGTGTGCAGTGCACATATGGTTTGAGGTTGGCACGATCCTTTACGGATAACCCCATAGCCCGCGGACATTTATGCAATAGAGACAGAACAGTCCGGGCAGTTGACACAATTTGAGACATCTGGAACAATCAGACAGTTGGAACAGTTTAAATAGTTGTCACATTCCGCTGAAAAACGTTTAGTTTTTACTGAACAGGGAATACGGACGCACAGTTATATTCGTAAGAAATTAGTCAAAATTTGGGGTTTGCGTTTCTGGGTTGCATTTGAGGTTTTCAGTTTTAGTCATTATAGGCTGGTATAGAATTTATCCCGTTGCCGAGCCAAGAAAGTGTGAATTAAATTTATCAATCTGGATAGATTACAGCTTTTACGGCGAATAGAAAAATATTGTGTATATGTTCTGCATAAAGAATAAAATAAATTTTTCTATGACATGTTTCGCAGTTACCTGAAGATTGAGCATCTGCGAAAAGGAATATCATCATAGGTGTTGAAGGTACGCATTCTTTGAGGGTTGATAGACGGTCGACGGGGGTCGTCGGGGAGAGAGAGGTTTTCGAGAGGTACGGAAGTAAGGTATCCACCCCTCCTTGACCGTTTTGCCAATTTTAATTCAATTTTGCCAAATCTACCCCAATTTGTTTTGTCGATTTGCTCCCAATCTGGAAATTTTTTCTAAAATTTTTCTGCTAACCGGGATGGGCGGCGGATAGGGGATATGGTTTAAAAGGCGGGTCGCCCCTTAGGATGGTAACCTCCTTACACCGTTACGACACCTTTGAATGTAATATTCCGTAAAGTGGGGAAATTCCAAATGTTGGGAAACGAAAACTCGTGGAATAGGAAACCAAGAAAGCTTTCATCTTGCAAAATGAGAAATTTTGAGAACGAAAAACTAGAAAAAGTTGGTAAATCAGAAGGTTAAGGAATGGGAATGAAAAACGGTGGATCGTTGGGAAACAGTAAAACTGGAAATAGGAATCTCGGAAAATAAAATATGTTGAAAAGCAAGAAATAGAAAAATGTATTAGAGACGGTAAAGTGAGGAAACTAAAAAATGTTTTCAAACAAGGAACATCAAAAATGTGAAAAATGTTGAAGTAGTAAACAGAATCTGGATAAAAGTTCGATAAACGGGAAACTTAGGAAACAGGAAAGCGTTGGAGGAATAGAAACTAGAAAATGAAGGGTAAATGGGAAAAGAAAAAAAGAAACTCGTGAGACAGCTCCAAAATCACCACAGACCAAACATGACCCAGATTTATATAATCTCCGCCGTCGACAAAAGGTTTTTCAACAATGTACGAAATCCAATGTAAAAGGGCTAAATAACATTCCGTTTCATTTTTTATTCATTGAAATTGCACCAGCCATAACAAGCGAAAATTAACGCTGTTAAAACTGTAGTTTCAGAAAAGGTTCAAGTTTAACATAATTGGAAAATAATAAAATACCCTTCTGCTGTAAAGTGCACATTTCAAATATAGCACAACACACGAGGGTAGTGTTGTTAAGTTATCCGAGAAATATCAAGAACACTGGAATAACTCAATATATATAGCTCGGAAATGTAAATCAAGCCATGTACTTTTGATTCTTCGTGTTGCCATAACCCCGTTTAACGTGATCGAAATATACACACAATTTCACAGTAAGGAAAGGAAACGGTGTACCGTTGCGTTGTGTACTTTTGATTCTTCGTGTTGCCAAAACCCCGTTTAACGTGATCGAAATATACACACAATTTCACAGTAAGGAAAGGAAACGGTGTACCGTTGCGTTGTGACCCAGTTAACTCAAGCGAAAATGAAATATACGTGTTGTGCCAAAACTATCGGTGTTGCCATGTGTTTGTATTCCATGCCATCATCCCGCATCCCGTGAAAGGTATCAATAACTATTTGCGCTTACCAGCTTTTCTCAAATGACAAGAGAATGACAATTATTCTCCATATTGCCGAAATTTTATAACTCGAACCATAACATTTACGAATTTGTTGATACGGTTGCTCCATCAATCTAACGAGATAATTTTCCAACTATGTATGATACATAGAGGGGCATAATTATAATATAGGTAACGGCAGTGTGTTTTTAGTAAATCTGTCGTCATATAAATTATAATTTGCTTGTTTTGTTCAAAATTGGTCAGATGAAAATCCAGTTTTGAAATTGAACTATCTATATATAATTATTATATATAGCTTTTTCATGCAAAGCTAATGCGAAACGTTATGTTTGAACCTGTACGGTTTACAGGATAGTCGCTTATTTTAGCAAGCAGTTTTAGCGGTTAATGATTCGACCCACAGTTTTCAAAAGCAACATGCGACCGTTACCAAATCAAATGTTTAAATGAACCTTAACCATATTTTACTTGTTTTAGCAAAAAATACATTTAATCAGTCCTGTTCTACCAACACGGGGTAACTAGAACTTTCCACACGGGTGGCAGGACATTTGTTATGTGATATAAAGACTAACCGCACCTTGCAACATACACAAGTTCCCGTCTTTGATTTTTCACGGAGGTTTAGGCCTAGCAGCACGGGGAAGGGGAGTTCCCATCTTTGATTTTTCACGAAGGTTTATGCCTAGCAGCACGGGGAAGGGGAGTTCCCGTCTTTGATTTTTCACAGAGGTTTAGGCCTAGCAGCACGGGGAAGGGGAGTTCCCGTCTTTGATTTTTCACGGAGGTTTAGGCCTAGCAGCACGGGGAAGGGGGAGGGTAGACGCACGGCTGCCGTACTAAGCTTTAGGCTGCAACCCAGTCTATCAGCATAGTGGGATTCTACTGCACAATACTGACATGAATGAAATCAGCATTAGGAGAATTGATTTGTCTATAAGAAAAGTTTGTTCATCGAGCAGAATGGTTTCATTGTAAAAAAATTAACATTTTCTGCGTTGTATACATTAGCTTTGGTTTGAATTGGTTGATAAGCTAAAGGCATGCGTCAGTTTACTACTATCGTAGTTGACTGACTTATAAAGTGATGTCGATCGACAACGTCCAAAGGCTGTAAGTGTCGTATAGCCGCAATGGAAAGTTTGTTAAAACTTCTGGCCCAATGTCAACATGAGGGTCGTGATTTGTTATATAAGCAGATTGTTTCGTCCAACATTTACATACTAAGCCCAGCTGAACCCGAGCCTTAGCCTAAGATAAGGTTTTTTGTGAGCCTCAAACTAAGCCTTGAATAAATCGAAGGGCAGCTATTCGAGAACTTATCACAAAGCTGTTTTAATGGCCTTACGTGCCTCACTCTGACTTGGGCCAGAATGTTTATCGCGAAGAGCAACGAATGACTTCATTATGGGTGCACAACAGGTATGCAGCCAAGTGGTGTGCGAGGAGGATGGCGAGCCCTCTCCCACCCCTGATAAAACAGTTGAAAAATATCAATTTCATATTCATGTATTGCGAAGATGATTTTCGTTCGTAGCCAACAACTCTTTACCTGATCAACCTGACCCACGATTGTGGGGCACCTACGTAGGCAGCATGCTTCTCTGGGAGTTCCGTTCGTTTTGGCAGTTGCGAGGATAACGATAGCCTTTTTTCCAGCGAACGTAGAAGACATTGCAAAAGTACGGTTCGCAATCGTTTAGGATCTCCACTTTAATGTTACAGGTGCATGTCTTCTATGGCGAGATCAAGTTCTTGGTACGACGGTTTGCATGAAGTGATACGGCACCCGATCTTGATCCATACAGAGAGAATGACCTAACAATCGCATTTGATGCTGTTGTAGCAGACGATTCAACAGCGCTGTATGATGCATCCGGCGCTCTTGTTCGTAGCTCGGTACGCGACCGAACTTAGACAATTCCAGAATTTGACGCCGACAGAAGTTTTCGAAAACGTTTCGTTTCTGCACGTCGCTGACTTTAAATGGCCATATTCCGCTGGCATACAGCAATATGAACCGAATAGGGACACTGTAAACTTGTCGTTTCCTTCCAAGTTTCATGTCTTGCGAGTTGCTACTGCCAAAGACACCTTCGCTCGATGAATGCAAATCTTGCTTATTTCCGGCGGTCAATTTCATCTTTGGTTGAACTAGTATCGGTGACCGTGCTGCCTAGACAGCAAAATTCTGTCACATTTTCAAGTCTCCCATTGTTAATAGAGATCTCTATTTTGGGATCAATGCAGCAGGACATGACGTTTGTGTTTGCGCTACTGATGCCATTCGTTTGCTCACGTTGTTTACTTGGTGTCAGTCCAACATTGTCTACATTTGTTGATGACTCCTTGAGGCTAGTGCGATATCGTCGACTTAGTCGACGTCGGTAAATCGTGCACCTGACTTGTCATATACGACGCCATCGCCTAGCTTGAGCGTCGTTCGCATAACCTTCAACGATAACAGGGAAAATTGAATTGAATTAGTAACCCATGGTTGTCAGTTGTTATAATTAAAAACAGATATTTTCTCTATTTTTTACTTTCGCAAAGGTGCGTAAATTTATGTATTGGAATATTTTATAAATACAAAAAAAATTTGCATCCCTTAAAATCGCCTGCTCGCTGAATTTGGCTTGTTCACCATAACGTTAATGTCTCGCTGCGTGCCTTATGCAGAGCTACACGTCTCACTACTTACAACCGCAGGCAGTATCAAAAAACCACAAAATGTCATCTGAATTTCAGCTACGCCGTATATAATTTTCAAAATATTCTATAATTCACACACACGTACTGCCTTTGCATGACGGTTCAGATATTTTGGCTGTTGATGTGATTGTTTTTGCACGCCTAAAGTACAGAGTTGTTTTTGTGAGAATGAAAATTCATGTTGTGATGTTTCAGTATCAGTAGTTCAATAACGACAGATCTTCAACGTCAACATTAAGTGAAATTCAATAATTAATATAGAGACAATTTTATTGCTAACGCAATTTTTAAATTTGCTGTCAATGGACAATCAAAATATGAAATTTTCTTTTGGATTTTTATCTTTATCGCTCGCATTCAACTGGGGTTAGCCATGACGATACGCCTAAGATATAGGTGTCCAAGGTAGGTCCGTCGGCTTAGGAATGGGGCGTAAATGGAACCAGGGGTGGGGAGGGTTGTGCGGCAGAAGGGAAAAGTGTGCAAATGTCTAAATTTCTAGAAACTCATAACTTCCCTAATGTTATAAAATTGCTGTAGTCAAATTAGCCTGACGGTAACGAAATATACGTATATGAATAATATAAAATAAACGGGATTGTTTTGCTCAAAATTGCTAAAACTTTCGTTTCATTTCCGCTCTCGGGTGAAATATATGGCTTACGCTTAGGGTAGTCCGACACTTTAATAGCAATCCTCTATGGACACACATGCTTTAAGCCAAATATAAGCGCGAAAATGTTGAAGCTATAAGCATTCACTATTGACCAGCAATATCTGATTCATAAATGTTTTAACACCATGGACACGTCGCGCTTTCATATTTTCAGCGCACTTGCGATCTTAGGGAGGTGGTAAATACAACTTGAGGTGGTCCGACCGTTAAGCGACAACCACCCATCGACTACTATGCCCTAAAGCAAATATATGCGTGGAAATAAATTGTAACTATGCAGCACTGTCGACTTAGTCTTTCTAAATTGTAGGTCTTATTATTAAAATCTTTCTAAATAATCTTCAAGGTCATGGACAAATTATTGGCAAGTTCCTTGATCGTATATACAAATTCAATCAAGGATTTCGTTTGATTCACAAAATATGACTAATTTTCCAGAGGCCCAAAAGTGGCTGTAAATTTCTTTTCAGACAATATTGCAACTCTTAATCAACTTGGTTCTTGTCGTTGCCCTGTTTTCTCAGTCTGTGAAATTTCCTGTAGCGTAGGTGTTATCAAATTATAAGGGTTATTTTTTTATTAAAATTTGAAAAGTTTTTGTTTATTCTAAAAATTTTTAAAAACCATGTTATTTCTTCAACCGCTGTCGCCAGTCATGAGACATCACCGTGATTTGATTACGTAATTCGTTCATCGTTTTATATTGTAATAAAAGTAATTTTGCTTTGCTGAAGCTGCGTAAATTTTATAAGCCTAATTCTACAAAATGTACTGGAAATGGCTCTACGTTTGGACATGGTGCACTAATAACACAAAATCGACCATGATATATTAAAATTTAGACAGGAGTTCGAATTCGTTTTACAATTTGATATTTGATAATTATAGTACACTAACCTTGCGTAATTTTGATAATTAAAAGAAAATTCATTGTTAAATTGTTCAGTTCGCACCTGTTGTATATAGATTATCAGTTGTGCAGTCTTTGATATATTTAGCTTAAACCTGCGCTTATACTCAAGCTAAGGTAATTATATGAGCCTAATGCTAAACCAAAGTCTTAAGCTTCTGATCCAAAGCTCCCTCCCCTGCGTAGTGTGGTCTTTTTAATGATACAGTGTTCCTAAGCTTGACCACGGCCAACGTGCCGTGCCGAAGGAAAACTGTAATTTAATATACAAATTTTTTGCTATGATGAGGTTACTTTAGTTATGACGTTTAACGTCTAATACATCGTTGTGGTACTGTATTGTCCTATTATTCCACAATTACTGTGGCCTGAAAGCCAGCTAGCAGTATTTCATTATTGTCAGAGTACCTTTTGCACTAAACCTCATGTAACTATGAGTGTGGCTTGATATTTCACAAGATATGCATACATGTATTGCTTATAGGAAGCGTAGGAAGATTACCCGTTAAGATGTCGCACACACATCGGCACCGGTCACCAAAGCGCCGGTATACCCTTCCCCCACCGACAGCCTGACTCTACGTAGGGGTTAACGCCCCCACCCCCGACGGGCCGCCTACCTGTCTCTGGGGCCTCTCGCATGTATGGTAGACATATTAATTAATGTATTTTTGTATAACTAGTAGCTACCTTGTTGGATGCAATTATGCTTGAAATTTCACTAATGGATTTCCAATGTGAGTAATTTTTAAAAAATATTTACTAGTTTCAAACACAATCCTATATCGTTCGATAAACAACCTCGCGTTAGCTGTTCTAAATCAATGAACTATAACTTTGCTATGATCACAGTTTACACATTCAATGGAAGACAGAGAGTAACAATTCGGCAATTTCAACATCGTATGCATACCACTTAGCAACGGTAACATCGCGCAACATACGAGACCTATGATGTTTGAAGAAGTATATCTATTCATTGTTCTATGCCGCATTTAGGACCTGATATTATCGTTATAAAAGACAGCTCAGAATGAGAATTCCGGAGAAGGAGGTGGGAAGGGTGGAAGCCCCCGAATTAGGCTTAGGCTTAGTGTAAAGCTTATACAAGCACCTTAGCTAGGCTAAAGCTCAAGTTTAGACTTAGTGTATCGAGAACAGCTTAGCATGAACTTCACTTCTGCCTGTGAAAGTTAACATATTTTGTCATTTTTATTTTTGCATGAACAGTGTGCAGCATCTCAAGAAGCCTAATTTTAAAACTATTATTAGTTTCACTTAAGGTTGCTTCTGACATTCAGATTTTTTGTTAAGAATTTGTACACAATCAGATCAAAATTTGACCAAAATCAGAGCTCAGTTTCTTCCTTATTTTTTTGCCTTTTTATGCATTGGGACGTGTAAACACTGTTCAAACTTTAGAAGAACAAGCAATAATATCGAAAATTTTTGAAAGTAAAATATAACGAAATATATATTGCAAAAACGGCGTTCGGTTTTGGTTCACGTTTTGTACGACTTTTGTTTAGTCCATTTTAGGTGCGTACACCTGGGTTGTTCTTTTGCAGTTCAGGATCGTAAAAGCGATGAACGCGAACAAATCACGATTTTCTCTTATGTACGCGTACATCATTTGCGATGCAGCAACACTTAGGCAGTGTCCGCAGTCACATTTTTGCGATTTAGCATTGCATTTAGTTGATGGCGTATAAGTGAATACGCGATTACCAATCGTTTTTTCTCGTATGTTGTAATAGATTAATAGACCGCGAATATTGCTGTCTGATTCACAATTTCATATGATGAAAGTGCGAAATGGCCAAATGTGCGCGAACGCAAATTCCATTCATATATATCAGAGCCCATTCGTACAAATTGCGATTACCAATGGCAAAAATGTGAGCGCAAATTTCTGCGTGAATCCAAACGTAATTTTGACAAAAGAACAACCTTGGCGTACGCACCTAAAGTAAACTCACTCATAAAATTTAAGGTAAAATTTTGAACTGAAAATTTGGCTGTGCGACTCCACCTTTATTCAGTGATGTTGAAGCGATTTCAAAACACGCGTGTGCCTAAGGACAAAATTATGGGAGATCCACTGTTCAAACGCCATGTCGTGATTGAATAAAATATGTCGTAAATTACTGTTCAGGTTGTTAGCGGGTCGCATCGATTTTATTTCTGAAACCGTATCAACATGATATTCAAATATTTAAACATCCGTACTCGTCTGAGGATATAGTCTCGATTTGTAGTACCCTGAACTATTAGTCAACCTCTTTTGCTTTCGCAATGGAAAATTCTAAATACTGTGATGTATATATTTCGATAGTACGATATTAAAAACCATAAACAATGAACATATATATATAATTTGTCTACTGGAAACATTTTATATTAATGCCATTTTGTGGCAAGCTTGCAGCGACCATTTCGATATTTTATGCTGTTTATGTCCAATCTGTTTGAAAAAGATTAATCCTACCTTTGTGTGTACACAGAAAACTAGCTACCAGAATTTCGCAAAGCCCGCAAAACAGTTGCACTAACGGAAAGTCAATGCGGATCGCGGGTTATATATTATTTGATTGCGGCTTTCAATTTGCTCAACCTTTGGAAGAATTATAAAAATTGCTGTTGTTGCTTAGTTTACCATGCCAAGAGTCATACAGCAGATGAGGAATAGTTAATATGTGCTATTACCTTGGGTAAAAATAAGCGCAAAGGTTATATTTTTTATGTTTCTTCCGCTAAATCCGTCAGCCACTTCATGCATCTAAAATGTGTGAGAATAGTGTGTTCTATAAGCTGAGAGACGTTCAGTAACAAACTTCACGAGCCAATTATTAAATTCGACTCAACTGTTCTTATTCTGTCTCAAACATTTATATATCCGAAATTGTATTAGCTACATCGTCTCTTACGTCGCATAAATACTAAAATGGAAGCTAATCTGGAGTAATATTTTTACGAAATTGTACCCTAGATTTAACTCTGGAAAGCTCGGCTGGTTGAGATTAAACAAAATCTCAGCTCGACTTTGTTAGTTTGTCGAAAAAGAAGATACCTTTTCGAGAAAATACGTTAATGAATATACGATATCCTTTTTCATATTTTGCAAAATTTTGTTTGGTGAATAATAATATACTAATATTTTCATATTTAACAACATTATCAGTCATGTATAATCTTGCATCATTTTTACATTATGATAGAAACCTATAACCAGCTGTATGTGGAATATCCCCTTTCTGATTTTCGTACTTAGTGGATTATAATCCTGTGATATAATTTATTTACTTATGAATTAATATTATACTTATGAATATTATACTGTTGTACCAAACAGCCACTGGACACGGTTGACCTATGACTTTACCCTGCGCTGAGTCTGATGATGGCTGATATGTGTATATGTAATAACCGGTGACGCAGCTGCATGGCGCAACTTCCTAACACCATGCCCATACGACCCCGGCTATCGTAACCTCAAGGGTGGAC